>JACTOM010000868.1:171181-233526 GCA_015832385.1 Elymnias hypermnestra | reverse complement strand
AGATATGTAGTAAAACACGGCTGACAGCGCACTGGTTTAATAATTAAGGTAAGGTAACATATATACCGACAAATGACGCGTTAGGTTCTATACGTACCTAACGTACATATATAACATTTCCTCCCCTTAGTTACAATATAATATACTAACCTATTTATAACTACTCAATACAAAAATAACTATATACTAGCAAGGCGCAGGTATTTTAGAAGAGACCTCTGTAATCTACTTTAGGTACAGGACGCAAGAGTTTATCTGTGCCATATGAGCGCAACCCCGAGTCAGGAGGGTTTTGAGCTTATGGAGTGTTATCCGTTTGTAAGTGTCGAGTCTCAAGATCCGCTGCGGACACACTGTCACTTTCCTTCCCGTCCATGCTCGTCTCTCGCGAAGCTTGCGTACCTCCATCGATAACACGGCTTGTGCTGTTAAGAGGCTTAAAATCTTCTACGTCTACACCATAGCCGGTAGACGATGGAATGTTTTGAAAGTGTCCTGACCTTTGTCACGAATTATTTGATTTTTATATTTCTTTAACATATCGGAAGTTGTCATATCTTTTACTAAATGCGAGTATATAACTTTTCCAATTTTCTTAATAATAATTCCTTTTTGCCATTGACTACGGTTATTTTGAACTTTTTTGTACCCTTTTTTACAATTTTGACAAAACTCTCCGCCTGCCCATTACTAGCTGGACGAAAGCCGAACCATTATCACTGACTAAAGTATCAGGTAATCCGAACCTGGACATAAAATCTAGCAATTTTAATATAACCGCTGACGTAGAGGTCGAATTCATTTTGTAAACTTCGACCCATTTTGAAAATGTGTCTACAATCACTAAATATGTCATATTATAAATGGGACCGAGAAAATCGACATGGATTCTTAAAAATGCACGGGTCGGGTATGGCCACGGCGCGAGTGGAGCACGGGGCGGTGACGATCTTAGCTGTATACATATGTCACAGTTAGCAATCATATTTTCTATAGCTTTATCTATACCTGGGAACCAAAATCTACCCCGAGCTTCCGCCTTTGCTTTAACAATGCCTAAATGAGATTTATGTATCTCAGACAAAAAGCGACGCCTTAAGCTCACCGGCACTACAACCCTGTGACCCCGCATGATACATCCACTTTCATATGCCAACTCCGATCTACAAAGAAAATAAGGTTTTATTTCTGTACTCAATGACTTAGGTGGCCAGCCATTTAAAATATAATTTTTTACTTGAATTAAAATATTATCCTTAACGGTTTCGTTGCACAATAATGAACGAGTTACCGGCAAGCTCGAATCAATAACAAAATTAATGTACGACGCACGATCTTCAACAATCGTACCGTCGTCCGCACCGTGACCCTCGCACACGCGCACAGGCATGCTAGAGCGAGACAGGTAGTCCGCACTGTTGCCCACGCTCGGTACGTATTCTATTACGTAATTATATGCACTTAAAAACATTGCCGAAAATCGACAACAGTGGTTTATGATCAGTGCGGAAAATAAAAGGGACTTCCCTACCATACAAATATTGATGAAATCTTCTTATGCCGAAAATAATAGCGGTCGCCTCTTTTTGTATTTGGGCGTAATTTTTCTCGGCCTTATTTAGCGTGCGCGATGCGAACGACACCGGCCGGTCCGCGCCGCTCGCGTCGATCTGTGAAAGAATCGCTCCGAGTCCTGTCGGCGAGGCGTCCACTGTCAAGATGACGCAGCCGCGCGGGTGGAAGTGCGCGAGCGTCTGCTCCGACGATAAATACTTTTTAATGGTCGCGCATGCAGTTTTTGCGTCGGCCCCCAGATCCAATTACAGCCCTTCTGAAGTAAACTATACAACGGACTTAAAATTGACGCCGCGTTCGGTATGAAATTGCAATAATAATTTACGAGGCCTAAAAATGATTGCAATTGATTTTCACCCACGCACTCCCACACGTCCACCCACGCACTTCCACGCATCCAGCCACGCACTCCCACGCATCTACCCATGCATCCACAAGGTTGTGACATTAATTATTAGACCGTTGTCTATAGCAACGGTTTTGTTAATTCATTCTTGGGTTATGTAAATTGGCATTCATTTATGCTACTATCTTATTTATTTACGCTACTACTTATTTACGCTATCTTTTGTTTCAAAACAAAAAATATTCTGTGTGTCATTTAATCGCAAAATGTGTTGCTAATCGCATAACTCAACCACGCCTGGGTCAATTTTGACAATTGTTTTTTCTAATGTTCGTTGAAGTCCAAGGATGGTTTTTACGGCGAGAAAAATTCGAATAATTGCGGAGGAAAATCCTAAAATCACCCCTTTTCTGTTTGCCATACAAACGTTTTCTAACTAAAATGTAGAGTCAATTTGCCCTTTATTGCTATTCAATAAAGTTCATAATAAATTACAAGGACTTACTGTTTTCTAAGCAAGAGTCAATTTGCACTTTCTCACCGCTGCGCAAAGTTCAAAATCAATTGAATTGTCACAAAATGTAAGATCTGTAGATCATTAGTACTGCTGACAGAACGAAGTCTGTCGGGTCTGCTAGTACTAAATATATATCGATACATAAATTGCAAGGGCACTCGCTAAGTGTTTGTAAAATGTCGCACCTTTCCGAGTCGGTTTCATTACGATTAAGTTTGAATAGAATATGTTTTTTAATAATTAATTTTATTGATTAATTACACTAAATTGAACTCAATATATATAGCTTTAAATAAAAAAGAAAAAAGTTTATCGAGTTAGCTAGTGTGCAATGAAATGTTATAATATATCGAATTTTTCTATGTGCATAGAGGAGTATTGGCGCCAACACTTATATATGGTAGTGAAAGTCGGGTATGGCATAACAAGCATAAAAGTAACATTAATGCTGTAGAGAGCGTTGAGAGCTATGAGTGGATTGAAACTGAGTGACAAAGTAGAAAATAGTGTGATTTAGGTTCTATACGTACCTAACGTACATATATAACACTGACAAAAAGGATTTATGAGTCAAGAGTGAATGGGAAAGTTGGAAGGGAAAGGCTCCTGGACCAAATCCAAGACATTTTAAATAAGAGACAGTTCAAGAATACTCTAAACCGACGAACTTGTATGAAAGGTTTAATAAGAATGAAAGAAGCGAAGAAGATATGCCAGGATCGGGGCAAGTAGAAGGACGTGGTCTCTGCCTACCCCTATGGAAATAAGGCGGGATGCAATGTGTGCATGTATGTATGTGGTTTTCTTCTGTAATTGTACATATGACGACCTCGTCCCCGCAGTGGTAGGAGTATTCGCTTTTCTAGAAAAAGCCCTAGGGCAAAGTTTTCTAAACTAGTTTTTCTAATTTTCTCAGTCTGAACTATTTGGAGCCTTCGCCAATGGCTAGTTATCACCCTACCAGTAAAGTCTGATGCTGTGTAGAAACGTGGCTTAACGTGTCCTCCGAAGCACGGGGATGGATCGCACAGCCAACTTCCCAAATTCGGACAAAATCTTAATAGAAAACTCAATATCTATTTCAAATTGGTCCGACCTGGGACTCGAACCCAGGACCTCATGTCTGTAGTCGAACATGCTAACCATTAGACCAATGAGGTAGTTTACTAATTAAACTTAGATAAAAGCTGTCATCAAAAACAGAAATGAGAAAGTTTACTTAATATAGAGAAAATAATGGCCTCTGAAGTGAAAACATAACAGCTACATTTATTTGTTGCTATGATAAATATAATAAGTGATGATGGATGGTTAACAAATATTTTATTCTTCCTCCATAACAGAGTTGGAAAAGTATCTTCGTTCATAAATAATATATCAAAGGGCTAAGTGATTGATGTAAGGGGGTGGGACATAATCCTGGCGATGTGCGATTTGCATCGCCGTTTTATGACAGTTAACAGTCCTTTGCAGTGTTTCGTGAACAAATCAATATTTTTTATTCCTTTAAATATTGGTTATACTATTATATTGATTGACATATAAACCAAAATTGATTCCCTTATCCTGTGAAAATTATGCGTGCTCAACCCGACAAATGATGTCTGAACCTTCTTCACACAAGTTGTTTTTATTTCTTGTGTTCAAATTCTGTGCTTCGCTCTCTTTGCTGTATAAAATAATATTATAACGGATACGTAAGATGTTATTCCATATGCGAAAATTTTTCTCTTAAGGGAACGCGAGATCCTAATTGATATAAGGCACGTATTGCTCTTTTTTGTAATATAAAGACAGTTTCAATGTCCGCCGCCTTTCCCCATAACAGTATACCGTAAGGTATAATACTAAGAAAATAAGCGAAATACACCATTTTAGCAGTTTCAACATCAGTGTATCGCTTTACCTTTCTAACAGCAAGTGCAGCTGATCTAAGTTTGCTTGCCAGTCTTAATATGGGCACCCCACTGAAGCCCAGCGTCTAAAGCTACTCCTAAGAATACTATAGATTTAAGTTTCTTTAGTGCACTATCATCTATTTGGATATTATTACAGACTTCTTTTGGATTTAGCCAAGCGAATTCAACACACTTAGTCTTTGCCGAGTTTAATCTTAAATTACACCGGCGCCCAAAAAAAAATTGTCTGTACACCGGGCGCCACCTATCTGCGGGCATGTTTTTCGATCCACTGAATACGAATTTCAAGTCAGTTTAGGCCGATTAGGAAATCCTGGTGGAGCACCTAGAGGCACAATTTACAACAACCGCCACTGCCAATGATATGGATATCATCGAGCACCATCGGGAGCAGGAAAAATGGTGCAGGAATTCCTCTCGTCTGAGACGCCGATACTCCGGCGAGACGAACACATTTCCCCATCTGAGCTACGACGAGCCATCCTTCGACTACCGAAGAGGAAGGCACCGAGAGATGACGGAGTTCCAATTTCAGCGTTACAGCAACTGCCCGAGAGGGGCCTCGCAGCGCTCCCGAGACTGTTCAACGGGATTCTCTGTACGGGCCACTGACCGGAGATACCCAGGAAGCTACCGTCCAATTACGCTGCTACCGCACGTAGCCAAGCTATTGACTGGACAGGTGGAAGATGTCTGTTAACGTTGATAAGACGTTGGCCATTGTCATGAACCGCATCGTCAGTTGAATATCGGGGGGCAGGACGTAGATTGGCTGACATCAGAGCGCTACTTGGGGTGCCGCATTGATCGCGGGTTTCGCCTGGCGGACACGGTGACTCACACCGTGGGCCAGGCTGCGACGGTCAGGTCGTTGTTGCAGCCAATCTATACCTCTAGTCTCCCAACAAAAACCAAACTGAAGGTCTACGGAGCCTACGCCCGTTCCAGACAGACGTATGCGGCTCCTGCCTGGTACTCTTTCTGCTCAGGGTATCAGAAGAAGAGACTGCAGACTCAGCAGAATAAGTGCCTACGCCTCATAGCAGGAGCTCTGAGGTACTTCAGGAATGACGTCATTCATCATGACACCAAGACGCCCACCGTGGAGGTGTTCGTCCGGCAGTTGGAGGAGGAGGTTGGAGGAGCATGTTTCGTCACGCGGACCACTTCCCGCACACACACCTCCATGGCGTTGTCAGCCAGCATCCTAGATTTGAAAGCATTGGGCGTCCACTGCCTCGTGAGCTCCTGCTGTCACCGCCTCCTGATGTAGGCGATGATGACGGCGAAGACGACGCAATGTCAGTGAAAATACCCGTACTTAACCATTGATTTAATTGACCTGGATGGACCCACTAGCGTAGCCAGCGGGAACAAGCCCGTAGGATTGCGGGCAAAACAAAATACCAGGCATCAAATTGATGTTTGAGGAAGATGCCCGGGTAAGGAGGCACTGCCTCGACGCCCGCAACCCTCAACCAAAGTCGAGAAGAGTTAGGTCGTCCAGCCTTCAATTCCGAGTAAACCGCTAAAAACTCCAAAAAATAGTAACAAAAAGCTACTAGTCTTATTACAATTTGAAACGATAACAATGTGATAATAAAAAGTGATATCCGACTTATTTTATTTCGCTGACAGGTTAGCGCTTGACTGTGATCACACCTGATGGTAAGTGGTGATACCGTCTAAGATGGAAGCGCGCTAATCTGGCAAGAGGTAATTTATCTCTCATAGTTTTTACACACCATCGTACCGAAACATAAATCAATTTTCTTGGCGGTACGTCTTTGCTGATAGGATGGTAATTGGCCACGGTCGAAACCACCCACCAGTTTAGACTTCGATAAATTAGAAAATACTATTTCCTAACTTCGTCCTGCCGGGGATTGTACTTGAGACCTCTTTTAGCAAAGTACTTGCACCAATGCTCTTGAATCTCGAAACAGGAAGGAAGGAACTGACGTAAGTTTAAATTGACGATGAAAACAGTATCTGATGATGTGAAAGTCTACTTTAATAAAGAATTTTTTTAATCTTCCATATCTAAATTACTTGATTATAAAAATCCCTCTCACTACATAAAATTGATCTCATCGAAATGAAAAGAAAATTATGTTAACATTGCATTGTAAAAATGTATTAAAGCGTGCCATTCCCGTGAATACATGAAATCTGCATATTCCCGAGCTGTTTCCGGTAAAATAACTAAAACAAATGCTCGCGCGATGTGTTAGAAAAAACTTGTCTTGTGTTGCATTTGCATTTTAATACTCTTTTGTTACAATGCGAGTTTGAAATAGTGGAAAACGTAACACTTTTACATTCGCATTTTGTATGTCTATCAATTTATATTAGTTTTCAGTACGGTGTGCGCATTTTTATAACATTAAAAATGTATTTTGAGCGCGAAACATGTTCACAATAAAAAGAAACTAATGTTTGAATACATAGGATATTTTATACCTACTAATATTATATATGTGAAACTAACTGTGTCTGTCTATCACATTTTCATGCCAAAACTACTTAACCGATTTAATTTAAATTTGGTACACCGATAGTCTAGAGAAAGACTTGAGAAAGGACATAGGTGTTGTGATTCGATGTTAATTTAAAGAACGAATTTAATTAAATACTTTTTGAACTTATAATTTTCCGCGTTCACCACTTTTGTTATACGATTGCAAAGTATTTAAATTGACCATTCTAATTTATTTATCACAATCGTTGATACAAGTAGAATAAAGTTGATTTAGCAAGATCTTAACTAAATAAAATATGTACTGCGGTTAAATATTTTATTGAATGCCTTAATAGAATGTATAACTAATCAAAATATGTTTGCGTCATGGTATTAGTTTTTGTATTGACCAAGTTAAGCGACGCGAATGATGACGTTGCCATGATGGCGGAGCTTGTTCGTAGAGTACGACAATTGTTTTAAGTGTATTAGTAAAGCATTAAGAAAGTGTTAATGTATTGAGTTTAATAAAAATGTGTGTATAAATCAAGATTAACAGAATTATACTTATGAATAAGAGAATTTATGCTATTAATGTAATGTGTATGTAGTGACATAGGATACTTTTTACGAAAAAAAAGGGTTGCAAGGATCGGAAGTATCGTCATTTGTAGAAGTAGAAACTTGAAACTAATTTTTTGAGGCTGCTATTTCGATATCGATAAATATGGCATTAAAAGTTTCTAAAAATTTTACCGTTAAGGGTGTAAAACAACAATCCTTACTAATGTTATAAATGTGAAATTAACTCTGTCTATCTGTCTGCTGCTGATTACTCGCACCACTGAGCCAGTGAAATCTTTTAAACCTAAGCCTATTGGGAATTAATTTCCTCAATTCTAAATCAAACAAGTCTAAATTGCTGATTTAGAGGTTTCTTACAGAATAAAACACGGTCACTCAAAAATGTTTTATTTTTTCATACTGCATTGGGGCATATAAATTATCGCAAATAATCACCCTAACATTTCCTAATGGGAAATTAGTGAAAGTATCAATAGTCCTGTATATTTTGAGGACATTTCTGTGATAGTCACGCTTTACAAATACAACTGGCAGCATCAGCATTTCTACTGGAATGTAATCAAAATATTGTAGTAATAAATCGGGGCATCATTTGAAAATGCATCAAAGTTACCCAAACTGTAATTATTCATTTCATTAGCAATACTATTTATATGCTCTTCAATAACACAGATTAGCTAATATGAAATAGAATTTAATGTTGGTCAACATAAATTTATACTATTAATTTGAATATTCACATCCTAAATTATTAATGCAAATCTGTAAATTATTTATTTGTAAATATCGCTGCTTTGAATGAACAGTCAAACAATCCAAATTGTTCTGAACGACAGTAGAATTCAGAATAGTCTGCATTTTTTGTGTTAAAACTTATTACTGAAATTGGTAAAAGTTACACAGTTACCAATATTTTAAAGTTGACTCACAATAACCTTTCTCTCCCTCTTTCTCTATCTATCTTACGCAAATTTGAGGAAGTTCTACAGTATAGGTAGTCAACAGCAGTATACAGCAAAACATTTGGATTGTTTTTGCATAATAGTAATCTGTAGGCTACATAACATCACGTTTCGACCAGATTGAGAAAAGTATCTTTGATTTTTTGTTTTGTAAAAACAGTGAAAATATATCTATAAATATATTTTGAGAGCTTCTATTGGGTACACTACGCAAACGGTAAAGTTACGCAACAATTATGTATGACTGATTTGTTTGCATTAAAAAGTTCTACAAAAATGTTCCTGACAGAATATGGCAGAATATCTTTAAAGGTTGACGAAATATAGCTCTAACCTCATTATGTGGCAAAGGGGGTTCATGACATTTGCGGTGATCAGTTAGTGTATAATATATTTAGATAAATTGTATATTATAATATGCAGTATTTGAAGGTTTGAATTGATTTTAACAGTTGTAATTATTTTATCTATGAATACAATATAAATCATTAAATGGTTATCCTAAGCAGGTTTTTTGTTGCTGGGAAATGCTTCTACGCATAAGCATCAGGATTGTTGGACTCGGTGAGGGACAAGGCCTCTTCCTCCATGAATGCGGCACCAGGGGATCAAATATCGCATTCTTCCCTGGTGAAAACCTCATATTAAGGAAAGCCAACTGCTTTCTTCTTAGGGTCCAAACATTAATAAAATAATTTTATAATAAAAAAGGCTTAAAACATGTAATTATAAGTGTAAAAGATTTTCTTGTGGTTTAGTTTAACAAGATAGTCTGATCCAAGCATTGGAGTCTCTCTATGAAGGTTCTAGTGACTGTGTCAGAATAAACGGAGCGTACACGGAGTGGTTTCCTGTCGAAAGATGTGTTCGACAGGGATGTGTTGCGTCACCGTGGCTGTTCAACCTTTTCATGGATAAATGTTTGACAAATTTAAAAGAAAGTATGTATGGGTTAAGAATGAATGAATTTCTCATCAAATGTTTACTCTACGCTGATGATCAAGTAATACTTGCGTCATCCGCTAACGAGCTTCAGGAGATGCTAAATATTATGAATGAAGCTTTGAAAGGGAAAGGAATGAAAGTGAATGTAAACAAAACGAAAGTTATGCTTTTTGAACGAGATGAATCTATGATGAATGGCAATATTTTGATAGATGGGGAACAAGTGGAAGAGGTGAAAGAATTTGTATACTTGGGATCTAAATTTACAAAAGATGGAACATGTGAAAGTGATATCGAAAGGAGAGTGAATGCAGGGAATATGGTAAATGGTGCTCTGCATGCTTTTATGAATAGCCAGATGGTGTCTCAAAGGGCTAGACTGGCAGTGCATGCTGGAGTGTTGGTGCCAACACTTATGTATGGTAGTGAAAGTTGGGTATGGCAGAAGAATCACAAAAGTAAAATAAATGCGGTAGAGATGAGAGCGTTGAGAAGCATGAGTGGATTAAAACTGAGTGACAGAGTGAGAAATAGTGTGATAAGAGAACGTTGTGGTATAAAAGAAGACGTAGTGACTAAAATTGAGAAAGGTATGCTTAGATGGTTTGGGCATGTAGAGAGAATGAATGAAAGGAGACTGACAAAAAGGATTTATGAGTCAAGAGTGAATGCGAAAGTTGGAAGGGGAAGACCAAGGCGAACGTTCCTGGACCAAATCCAGGACATTTTAAATAACGGCCAGGTCAAGAGTACTCTAAACCGACGAACTTGTATGAAAGGTTTAATGAGATTGAAAGAAGCGAAGGAGATATGCAAGGATCGTGGCAAGTGGAACGATGTTGTCTCTGCCTACCCCTATGGGAATGAGGCGTGATGCTATGTATGTATGTATGTATGTTAGTAACAACGCAACAATCATGTACGACAGAACGATTTCAATTAACCAGTTCTGAAACAAGTGTTTGTCTATCTTTCAATTTTTGTTCACTATAAGATTTTCTATGTATGATTTGCATTCTGGCCAACAACTACGCAATACTTCCTATTTAAAGTGATTAAAGAGATATAAATGAAAACTTATTTATTTCACTTGCTAACCGACGCTTACTTATTACTTCTTGCTTCAGAATCCTAGAATAATTTTACCGCCAAAAGGGTCTCTATATATGTGTGTGTACGTCAAATGCAGCGGGCAAACGTTTGATAAGCAATGAGTAACCGTTTTCAATACAAATATAATACTAATTAGAACCTGATAAAGTTCTACATTAAAGTCTAATAACCAATGTGTAGTAAGAAGACTCAGAGTCACTTAGCGAGCAATGGAGAGGGCTATGCTCGGGGTTTCCCTACGTGATCAAATCAGAAATGCAGAAATCCGTAGGAGAACTAAAGTCACCAACGTAGCCTATCGAATTGCAAAGCTGATGTGGCAATGGGCAGGGCACATAGTTCGCAGAACCGATGGACGTTTGGGCCCGAAGGTGCTAGAGTGGCGGGCTCGCACTGGTAAACGCAGCGTCGGCAGACCCCCCACCAGGTGGACCGATGACATCAGGCGGGTCGCCGGCAGCCGCTGGATATAAGCGGCACAAGATCGGGCCCAGTGGAATTTATTAAGAGAGACCATTCTCCAACAGTGGATGTTCATTTGTTGAGACGACGACGAAGACGAACCAATGTAATAAATCAATACGAACTGAAAACCTTTGGAAAAATCATAAATGTGGTAATCGAATTTGTCCCCTCCATCTCTCTGTTACGTGAGACAGACGAGGTTGAGAGGGCCAGCTAAACTTTCTAGTAATGTATATAAACATTACTCCATGAAATCGTAAACGTTAGAAATATAGACTGTTTACACAGCAAGATGGGTGACAGCCATTTCCGCATCGACCTCGTGTCGGAAGTGTGGTGTGTGCGCACACATTATCTACCATCGCCTCGACTATTAATATATCAGAGTGACAAACTGTTTATACTAGTTGACGTCGAAGTTGTGGATAGATAAAATCTGGGCTCAGTTCTAGTACAAACAAATAGCTAGCGCTGATAGCTGTCCCTAAAATAATTCGTTATATGACCGTTTTTGTTTTAACACACAGTTTTACTGAGGTGAAATATAAAAATATTTTATAAAACTTAATATTTAATATCCTAATCACATAGTTTGAATACAAACAAAAGGTTCTAAAAACATTAGTCGGGATTAGTCGCTTTTTTAACAAAGTACCATTATCATTTTTTAATTTGGCTCTAGATAATTTTAATAAGTAAAAAATCAAAATATTCCTTATTCAAGAAGGCTCCAAAAGCACTTTTGAATAGTCAGTAGTCTATCCGTCGGAAGAAATCTACCACCGGTTCGAAAAGTTGAATCCACTGAGAAGAAACTCGAGAAAAAGAGTAACTTTTAAAAATATTTTAGTATGTGTATCTATTTGCTTCTATGTGCAACTGGAATCACATTAAAACATTTTTATCGTTTAATTGTGTTTTCCGTGACATTTATATAATTTTGATATTTAAAATGCTACACCATTTTTACTTTAAAATCGGTTACAGCGAAAGGTAAAATACAGTGGTTCTACATAATTCTATTTAGACAAGCTCCGGCTTACAAATTTAAAAATTATGTTTAAACAAGTGCTTTGTTAGTTTCACCTCTCAGATTTCATGTCTCAATAGATTCAACTCTCTGGCCTGGTAGATTTGTTAGAATTCTGGGAGGCTTCAACAGTAGTGAGTTACTATCCTTCCAGCAAAGAAGTGAACATTGCTGGCACTTCTTTGCACTCTATAGAAACCATTAAGAGGTAATTTCCGATTACTACATTAATGCGTAACCGTCTTAAACTATACAAAACTCATCATCGGGTGATATCACATTCAATAGCTAACTCGCCAGTCATTATATACATAGAGAGAGAGAGTTAGAGAGAGTAGTCGTAGTTTAAGTGACAGGAGGAGTTAGTGACCTTTGATGTGGTTTTTATATATATTCAAAGAATTAGCCTCTCTGATCGTCAGAGGTAGCTCGTTCCATAATTCAATCCCCTGGGCCGAAAATGAATGCCCACAAAACACAGTTTAGTGGGGAATAATATGGCTCTGGGATGGCCTTAAACATCTTCTATTCGAATTATTCAAGATAAAATGTTCTTTGAGATAGGCTGGAGCACCTGGATTAATTGACACACAGATTTTGTTGATTTTCGGTCAGATTAGGATAGATAGGTCAGCATAATCAAGAACGGAAAGAAATAAAGACTGCAACGTTTACGTTTTTAGAAAAAAACGATACTAACATTAGAAAAATATATAAGCAACAGTAAGTACCTTCGAAATTGTAACCATAAATCCACGCCGTAGTTTTTTTCAAATCAAATACAGCCATCACTCCTTCGCTTAATGCAAGGCAAAGGCCAAAGATTCGAAAATAATAAACGTAAACTAACTTTCATTGGATATAAAAAATCTGTTTTCTATATGGTTCCAGAGATATCGTAATGAGTCAATAGATACATGAATGTCTCATATATATATAGATATGGACTTAATGCACAGCTAACTGATGATAACATTAAAGAACGACTTAGAATCTAAAAGGACAACTATTAAAATATTTATGAAGAGAATAAAATATTTGAAACCTTCAATGAATATCAAAACAAATTTATCTTAATGTCCCTCTACCTAAGCGTATTATCGCGATCATTTAAATTTCATAATGACAAAACGGCCTCGGGCCGTTCGTTTCCCACAAATAACATTTTTCTGTTATGATAACCCGATGAAAAAGCCTAAAAACCTGCAAGACAGCCTTATATTTCCGCTGTTTTATTATATCCCGTGTCCCGTGTAATCCCGCATTGAAGGCCCTGCCTGAAATATTAGTCGGCAAATATGGCGGCCGTTCATCCCTTCGAGCAACATAAATAAAAGTACATTTGTACGTCTGTTTGTAGTGCGACGTGTTACAAAGCGGCTTACTCGTAAATAATGTTCAAGATGATTTTCATATGAAATAAGGTCCCAGAAACTATGTTATTCTGCATATCCCATTCGGGAAAGTGCGTATTGCAAAATGCTACTGTTCTTACAAAGTTATAGGTAGTTTAATACAATTGGTGGTGTGACAATTTTCTAAAATGGTGACAAAAATTTAGAACAATATCATCTGCATTTACACATCTGTAGTTTCCACGTCTCAGGAGAATCTAAAATTAAATTTCACGTACAAAGTACACATGTCAGGAGTGAAACTTCTTTGGCAAACTAATTTTTAAGTCTTGTCTTGTTGTGGGAGGGAAAAAGGAAAATATGTTTATATGTAGGAATTAATTTTCATTAAAATATTAAAAGTCGAAAGTTAATACAAATAATTTATTGAAATCTCAATTGACGAATTGCAAATATAAATGCCACGTGTTTTTTGTCAATATTAGAAATTATTCATTAAATTATGTTTTTGAATTTTAAATTTAGAAAAGAGAATTTATGAAATATTTTTATGAAAAATAGTATATTAAATTATTAAACGACGAGTGTCAAATTCAAATGTCACACGTTTTTTGTAAATGTTACAAGTACCTAATCTTCAAACCAGCCAGTATTAAAAACGCTGCATTTGTTCTCCTGGGTTCTTCTCAACCTTATTTGAGGGGTGCGGGTCTCGAGGCAATGCCTCTTTACCCAGGCATCTTCCTCAGAATCAGTTTTTGCTGCTCTTGGGTTCTGGCCGGCAATGCCGTGGAAGTGTATGTGTGGGGAGTTGTCCGCATGGCGGAACATACTCCTCTCCAAGTACCGGATGAACACCTCCACGGTGGGCGTCCTGGTGTCACGGTAGATGACGTCATTTCTGACGTACCTCGGATCTCCTACTAACATAGGTAGGCACTTATTTTGCTGGATCTGAAGCCTACTCCTCTGGAACCCCTAGCAGAAAGAGTACCAGGCATCATGCATTTCATCCGCAAAAATGTTTACCGTCATGCGCCTTAAGAAGTTTCGCATCAATAAGTATCCTCGAGAAAGAGGTTAACCGCCGAATCCAACTCGGATGGGCTGTGTACGGAAAATTGCGTCAAATCTTTTCGTCGAACATTCCTCAGTGTCTAAAAACAAAATTATATGAACAGTGCGTGTTGCCAGTGATGACTTATGGCTGCGAAACATGGCCAATGACTATGCGCCTTATTATGAAGCTCAGGATAACACAACGGGCGATGGAACGAGCTATGCTCAGAGTATCTCTTCGGAATCAAATCCGAAACGAAGAGATTCGCAGAAGAACAAGAGTTACCGACGTAGCTCGAAGAGTCGCCGAGTTGAAGTGGCGATGGGCAGGGCATATAGCTTGGCGAATCCTAAGGTACTGGAGTGGCGACCACGTACCGGTAAGCGCAGCGTTGGTAGACCCCCACTAGATGGACAGATGACCTGAAAAGGTTCGCCGGAAGCCGATGGTTACAAACCGCACACGACCGTGTATTGTGGATATCCTTGAAGGAGTCCTATATTCAGTAGTGGACGTCCATCGGTGGAGATGCTGATGATGATGAAGTATCCTCACGAGTATGGACTTCGTGGTCTTAGTGATGTTACGATTCCTCTACGCGTTGTTTTATTTCTATAAAATAAACCAAAATAGTCCGCGTTATAAGCAAACAATAACACGTATCGCTTAAATTAGTCAAAGTGAATATGCATTCAATATTAAAGTATGCAATCCGCGTCTCTGTTGTCGCAACACAAACACGCCGCCGATAAATACGCGCTTAACGTGACAACATCGGCTGTTACCCAATTTCACGTTGAATGTAACTTGTATGAGGTTGGTAGAAACGATTTTAAACTATAGACATTTAATATGTTTAGCAAATATTTATATTTCCTCTCATTTAAATGCCTTAGTAACTAAAACATAGAATTCCAAAGATCAAAATCAAAATATTCTTTATTCCAGGCTCAAAAAGGACTTTGGAATCGTCAGTAGTCTGTCCGTTGATAACAAATCTACCACCGATACGGAAAGTTGAATCTACCGAGAAGCCGGCAAGAAATTTAAAAGATAGTTTTGTATGTTACAATGTGTAATATATTGCTTCTGTCAGCAACTGGAATCAAGTCCAAACATTTCTATCGCTCAAATAATCTTCAACATTATAATATGCCTTTTGTAAAAGGTTTTTGACATATTTCTTAAAATTACGTGGAGGTAAACCTAAAACTGAATGCGGTGTTTTATTAAAAATACGTATGCTCAACCCGACAGATATTTTCTGAATCTTCTTCACTCTAAAATATGGAATTACGAGTTTTATTTCTGGTATTAAAATTGTGTATTTCATTTTTTTATTGTATAAGTGAGTATTATCACAGATATAAAAGATACAAGTTGGACCCCCGACTTCGTCTGCGTTGAATGTTTTATTCAGTAGTTTGAATGTGTAGCATTTTCATTAATTTAGGCAAATCGCTTTACAAATTAAACCATGGGTAAAAATACTTCAATAAGTAAAATATTTGCTGTGTGTTACTGCAAAGAGTTTATTCAGGCTCTAGATTATCGCTGTACCAAATTTCAATCAATTTCGTAAAATCCGTTCTTAGCTGACCTCTACTCGGCAAAAGGAATAATCCTACCAAATTTAAAGTCACTACGCCTTAAGGTTCCAGAGATATCCTGATGAGTCAATAGGTACCTGGATATCTCCTATATATATAAAGATTATTCAGTTTACATTGCGACGGTACTGTAAGAATTGATGTTTCTTTGAATTTATCTTAGAGAAGCACGAGTACTCTTTAACTAAGAATCTTACCATATACGAAATATCATTTTTTCGTGATATCATTAGTCGTTATTGTATATTGCATGCAGGAACACTTATCCTAAGTAAGTCGTTTTTGATCACATATGATCAATCTTTCGAAAAATAATTTGTTATATTCTTAAAAGAAAATTGCATGTCATCACACGGTTCATGTTTATTTCGGAGCCAAATGTCAACCCTCTTTTTGCAACCAGATTTTTTGGAATAGGCTTAAACATTTCGTCATCTATAAAGCTTTTTCTACCTTTCTTGCTATCTCTTTAATAAATGCTGCGACGCTTTAATAACCAACAATTAATGTTGTTGAGTTTCTCGTTTTACTAAAGCCTACTAAAGGAGCGAGAGTCACTGCTGTATTGTTATTCATTTTTTTAAAATATTCACTGAAATAATACGTGACAGAAGTGATACCTTCGTAAAGGCAATGTTAATAATATGAAATACATCTATTGATTTTCTTAAATATTCGTGAAGTAACAACATTGCCTCATTGGTATAGTGGTCAACACGTTCAGCCACTGACATCAGGGCTTGGGTTCGAATCGTGGTTCGGATAAAAAGTTCTTAATGACAGTTCACTGCGTATATATATTAGAAAACTTGTTTTACGCAGATAAAAACATTGACTCTTTTAACAAATAGAGTGAATGTTCATCACATAACTTACGAAACCAAAACAAACTTGTTATAAATTCTAGTAGGCTGCATAAAACTAACAAGTCATTTCAGGGTTACTGTACGAGTATACGTTTCTATAATAAACTCCCACAAGACGTTCTAAAGATGTCAATTAATAAATTCAAAGTCTTTGTTAATAGAAAGTTGATAAAAAAATCGTATTATAAGTTGCATGATTACTTAGACGATAGAAACGCGTGGGAGTGATCGAACTGCTCTAAATTGAATTAAAATATAGTAAACTAATATGATTTTGTAATGATGATGGTAACAAAAAAAACCCGACTAAATTTGTTGTGGATTCTTCTCGGATCAGGGCGCGAAAGAACTTTAGATTTTTAGCCGTTCTTGAGTACCATCATCAGACGTATATTAGAATCAGTGGAAAAAAAATATATATAATTTGACGATTCAAAAGTGCTGTAATATGCCTACTTGAATAAAGATATTTTTAATTTGATTTGATAAATAAATTTTAGTTATGAAAATATACAACCAATTAAAAAAATGGCATTTCACATTTCTACTGAAAAAAAAACACTATTAACTTGCGCAAACAAAAAGGCTGTTTACATATTTATTTTTGGTAATGATCTATGCAGCGCACGGTATTTGTCGAAGTAGAGTAAACAGGTTGAATATAATTACACATCAGACGTGACTACATACAATGTTGTAGCTTTCGAAGTACACCGAATCAAATGCGGCAGATTCTTTAAAATTTACTTGGTATTTATATCTTGTTGGTTCATATTTCCCAGTGAACATATTTACGTCACAGTGACGTCAAAATGATATCATTCTATGTCAGAATCACTATTCACTGTTTCAACCTTCTTAAGGCTTACTTCTTCTTTTTCTTTTAATAATTGGCTTTCAGGTGTGGCAAGGTACACACCATTTTGCCAGTATCACGTTAATTGGAGAAAACGTAGGAGATTGTACGGTTTCTGTAATTGAAATCAAAATTTTGATAATGTACAAATAGTTAACACTTTATAGTCATTTACCACCACCACTAAAAAAAACTAAGGGCAAGGGACAACACAATACATGATTAACACTTATTACGAAACATTCACAATTTAATAGTTTTACATTTAATAAATTTACAAAGATATTTATAAAAGGGACTATATACAAGGATTAAGAAATACTCAACATTTAAAGGGAAAAAAAACAGTGGAAGGAATAATGTCATTAATGAGGTGGGAAATTTTAGGACAGTTGAACATGATATGGGAAACAGTGCCTTCGTCCAGGCCACATTCACTAATTGAATCGTCCCAGATCCTAAGTTTCACGAGGTGGACAGGGGGACAACTGTGACCAAGGCGCACTAGAAATAGTAGATGATACAGAGCGATTTGCATATCTATGAAGAAAAAACTAGGGTCGCCTTGGGATGTTTGGCTGGATGGCGGCATAATATTTGCCTTTAACCAATTTTGTTGAAAACCAGAATAATTTCCAAGACTTTTCCATGTAAGACTTGGAAAGCGAACTCATATCGCGTGAAAAATCTTGAAAATGATCGAGCGTTCCATTCTTAATACTGAATGTCACAATGACGTAAATAAAGTCACCACTACGTCATATCTATGTATATGTATAACATCATTTTAAGGTTTTGTGTTTCATGCGCCTAGGTCATTTTAAGGTCATGTATTCCACTGGGTCAATGTTCAACATTTTTTTAGACATATGTCTTATCATCAAACATTTTAGTATATGTATATGAAACAATTCTGTATGACTTGTCGTTACGTTTTTTATAAGCTTTTAATAGAACTAGATAATGAAGGTTATTTAGCTCTATTAAAAGATACAGAAGACGATTTTGCAACTACGAGTATAGAAAGTACAGAAGACGTTATTTTAGTAAAGGTACAAAAGTCGCTTATGCAAAAATAGAAAATAAGTTTAGTTTTTCTAATTTCTTACATCATCCAACAGTAAAGAAGGAAGCCAAACCACGTTAATGTAAATATCAGAACTAAGTAAACCATTTATATTTGTAGCTTTGTTTGTAGAAGATGATACGGAAATAAATCTACCCTTTGATGACTGCTACTGAATGTAGCAATGATATTTTAAACTAATGCATAAAACATTAACAACATCTTGTTAACTGAATCACTATGTTATATTAAACTTTGTTTAAAGTTTTCATAAATAAACTAGCTTTCAAATATTTGCAATTCTAGATCTAGATCTTCTTCGGATCATACTAACAAAGTGAAAAGTTATAATTACGCAGGCAAAGTTGTGCGAGTCATAAACTATGAGGTTAGGTACTAAACGTTAAAGGATCTTTGCAGTCTTTTAACATCCCACTGCTGGGCACCCTCTTATTCACTTTTAAAACAACATAAAGATGTCAGAATTACTCCCGATATATGTGAGTTTCCTTGCGTTGTTTTTTTTTTCACACAAAGCTCAATAATTTACTGGGAAGGACAATAAAGCACCAAAGTTTCTTTATATAAAAAGAAAATAAGTGGTGCCTTCATTCTATTTCCTTCTTCTTTTTCCTATTATTTCCCTCTATTCTATGCACGTTTAGTAGATAAAAGGTAATATCTAATGTACATTATTAAACCTGTCACATAAATAAGAGTAAATATACATTCGCGGATAAATTATGCAATGCGAGGCCATCACGTCGAGCATAATATGTGTATGACGTGACACACCCGTTGATCATATTGATGAAGAATCAGTTTATGCCAATCAGGAAATTCTCTGATAATCTAATGGTTAACTTGTTTGACTGCGGTTTGTAAAGTCCCGGATTCAAATCTCGGTCAATGAATGTATTTGATGACTCTAATCAAATAGGTGATTCTTTCTTAGTGAGCGTTTACATGATGAGAGGAGTACTCCGAATTTCAAGTCATTCAAAGTTTATAACTTCAAATGGATGTATGAAATAATGATTTTCGAAAAAAATACACTGGTGTTTATAAAAATTGTTGCATTCTATTTCAAATTTTTTCTTCTATATCTGTGCTGTGGCTGTCAAAAAAAGCATGAGCAGAATTCAAGTGCTGTAAATATTTCAGCGCAAAACGGCTTGTTTGCAATCCGAATAAGACGTTACGGTAATAAATGTTGCCTTTGACGTTGGCGCGACTTGACGTACTTCCTTTAGGGTTGGCAAGTATGCATTAAATAATGTATACCTCGTTGGTATAACGATACATAGATTTTCCTGGATTTGCATTTCCTAATTTGTATGAACCTACCAGTTACCGCCCTACCAGCAAAGATGTGCCACTAAACTAGAAGTGTGCGTCCCATCCTCTCTTACCAAGCTAGCGAGTTTCCATCTTAGGCCGTATCATTACTTGCCATGTATCACTAACAAATATCGTAGGTTCAACTTCCGGCAGACAAACTTTCTAATTTGCAAAGATGGTTCGAGTCGAGTTCGAGTCCGATCTTGGCATGGTACTACCCTTCCACCAAAAAGATGGGGTATGGCTGTGTTATGGAAACGATCGTTGTTGTACGTGAATACGTCTCGCGAGTGATGTATTACAGACGTTACTTAGCGTAATATTTTTTTTGATCCTTTAGCTACTCAGTGTTATAATTGAATTTCGGATGGAGGTGATAAATATGTAGCTACATCACCATACTGTGTCCCCCGATTTTGTTATCATTCATTTCTTTATCTTTGTGGGTGCAATTTTAGTGACGTATTCATGACAAAACTAATGGCACATGTAGAAGTAATACGGCACGACAAGGAAAGAAAGAAAATAATGAAGTAAACCTTACGAATTAATCTCAGATCCATCAAATAGACACAAAAAAATAAGTCAAGCCCTTTCGGGGCACTTCAGTAACAAACACAGTAACAAGAGATTTTTATATAATTAGATTTTCATTAGAGTAGGTAAAGGTACATACAATCTTTTATAGTGAAACTTGACCTTTGTATCAATTTTTTTTCAATCGCATTTCGCATTACAGCCGGTCGCGGCGAAAGGGTAAAGCTTAGGGTGCTCGGCAGAGTAACCAAGGCCAAAATGGCAGCATTCATGGCTCGCATCAGCTGACCGTGTAACATTTATTTTATACTACTCATTAATGCAAATTTTTATAAAACTTCACTTGTACCGTACTTTCATAGAACCACACAACGTATATTTTTTTTAATTTGTTCGGTTCATTCTTGTCCTTATTACATTCCTTAAGAATGTAATAATATTTAAAAAGAATTAAATATCCAAAGCACACTTGGTGTGAGTAGAAAACCTGAACACTTTTACGTATAACACCTCATAAAGACTTCAAAGCCGGGAATAAAAACAACATTTCTTTGATAGTACAAACTTAATGCGACCCAAATGATACTACATATATAAATGTCCCCTTACATATAGAAGCGACGCGATATCCTTACGTGGAGATACAACATACTTCAGATTTCCATCATCCGGCGAGACACCTTATTATTATGTTGTATATGTTTCTAAATATGCGTAACTTGATATAGTTTTGCTCTTTAAATTCATCATCAGTCGTACATTGGAAATTATGCATGGAAAAATCTACATTTGTCGATTCAAAAGCACTCTAAAAGCCTAAATATTCGTTATCTCTACGAAAATAAAATGCTAATTGATAAATAATGCAATTATGTCAACGATTACGTAGACGACAAAAAAATATTATTAGTCTTTTTTTATTATCACCGGAATAATATGAAAATTATTTTGGCGTTTCAAAAGTGCTATAAATGCTTTTTTTTGGTCGCTGGGATTAAAGCACTAACCCTGACCGATTGCGGCTCAGGAATATGGAACTTGGCAATGGTGAAGACCTCGCAATAACTATAAAAATTCAGAGGAACGCTCTTCATCTAAGAGTGAGGTACCAGGCGTTCAAATTTCGCAGTCGTCCCTAGTCTACCGGATGAGTCCGACTGAGAATTGAAGGAAGGAACTGCACACACAAGCATAACCTAGTCCCCGCCTCCTTGGGCGATGAGAGTAAGCATTCACTGCATTCTCCCTCTCTTGCCCTTCGGCCTCCTTGAGAGAGATTACGGTCTCACAGAAAAGGGTCGTGCCGGACCACAGTCTCTCACTGGAGACCATCGCATGTTATTAAAATCTAATTGATGAAGAATTTTTGAATATTGCAAAGGCAACCTCTGAAAGAATTTTAGCAATTTTGTGTATGGTTAAACAACAATTTGTTTGACTTGTAGCAGCCCAATAACGTCCTACTGCTGGGCACTGGCCTCCTCAGTTATACGAGAGAGAGAGACAGAGAGAGTTATAGATCCACTGCGCTTCTACACTGGGGATTGCCAGGCACAGCACACTCTCTATTCTTTCACTCTCATAGTCTGATCTTTCTAACTTCGGGCAAATATTAATTGCCCCACCTGGGACTTGAACCCAGGACCTCATGTCTGTAGCTGAAGATGTTAAGTACTAGAACAATAAGGCAGTTTAAACAACAATTAGAAATCCCAACGAATTCATGAAAAGCTTGATAAAGAACTGCTCAGAGCTCAGAAAATTAATTATGAAATATATGAGTTTTACAATGAGCTTTGCCTATCAATAGGTATATTAAGGCTCTGATATTTTTTATTGTTAACGGTTGACTGTAATATCACCTAACTGTATCTGATGATTCAGTCTAAGATGGAAGCATTTTCTACATAGTATCCTACAGCATAGCATTTGTTTATTTGCCTGGTCGGGACACCAGGTCGTTTTTCCTGTTAAGGTGGTATATAGCCACAGCAAAAACCAGTCCAGGTTTAAACAAATTAGATGCTGAAAGTCCCAAAATTTGGCATCTCAACCATAATATAATAAGATAATATTGTATTATACTATGACCGGTTCTATTTTCTAAGCTTAACATATAAGCATAACAAGATAAAAATCGATCTTCGACTTACCTTGACATGAGCTTAGAGAGTATGTTAAGAACCCTCTTACCGAAGAGCATATTGTATAATAATGGCAAATTTTGTAGCTTCAAATCATATTTCACAGATCGCATTCTCATTTATTAATACTGGACGCCTAGTCGTCCAGATTTGACCATAAATAATTTAAATTATAAGTTTCAACATTTAATAAGGTTCTACTGTCAAAGACTTTACTCAGAAAATATAATATTATAGTTCCAGTGGATTTATCAAAGACTATTTATAAAAGAAGTTGTTGCAGTAATCTATTTATAGAAATATGAGTTCCTGTAGATCTTTCATCTGTATTTACAATTCGTATTCGTTTAATGTCGATAATTTTTGTGCTGTGCCGGAGAATTTTTGCATGAAAGAAAAAAATAATAAAGTTACTATACTACTATGATAACTTTTCTAATCGAACCTTCTTAGTACTTTTAACAATATCAGCTGCATTTGATGTTAGAGAGATAAGACAATATACCAACGTTGAAATTGGTAAAATGGTGTATTTAGCTTATTTTCATAGTATTATATCTTATGAAGTATGGCAGAGGATATTAAAACTATCTTTAAATTGTAAAAAAGAGCAATACGTGCAATATATCAATTAGGATATGTCAATTCTCACAGCACCGTCACAATATATATTAAACAACATTTTATATGTCCGTGATGATATTCATTTATACAGCAATAGGAGCCAAACACGCAATTTAAACACAAGAAATAAAAACAATACTTGTAATGCCACATTTTAGAGTGTGAAAGTAGAATTTCCAAAAATTTACTTTTTCTTGTGTCAAAAAAAAATTTACCAAGGTTTACATACCACAAAATATATAGTTTGTAAATGTGAAGTTTCAATTTTATTTTAAAGTGATTTTTTTTTAAATCAATTAACACCCCCGTAATTATCCTTGCGGGTAGAATTTCGTAAAATCCGTTCTTAGCTGACCTCTACTCCGCAAAAGGAATATTCCTGCCAAATTTCAAGTCTTTATGCCTAATGTTTCCAGATATATCGTGCTGAGTTAATATATACCTGGATATCTCTTATATATAAGTGTGGGAAATTTCATTGCCTTCGTCCGTGCAATTTACATAATAACGTGTATGAAGTTTTTGCTACACAGATATCAATATATTATTATTTTATTGGAAAAAATGTATGACTTTACGTCCATAGTATTTTTACCAATGACCGATGCTTTATCAATGTAATATTTTATACGCTGTTAACTCTTTCAGTAGTACTAACCCCTTATAAATTGCAGATAACTCTTATGTATTTTAATTTTAAATAAAACAAAGATTAACGAATCAAGTCACATCGCTGCTTCATCACCACCGTCGCCCTATTTTTAGCGTATCCTTGTTTTGTAATAAAACAACGTAAAATGTACAACAGGACAATCACTCGCCGGGCGAATACATTATTACTCGAATAAACGTTCCCTTTGATGTCAGCTTTGTATCTTGAAATTATACTAGATCTTGGTAAATTGTAGATTATTTTGTAGCAATGTTTTTTCATTGAATATTTATGTAACATAAACTGATCATTTCGATGTTTTTATATTCCAACTGATGTATTGTAAATAAAGCCTACGTTTTTTTCTTATTCAACAGATAATTACGATGTTTGGATGAACATTCTTCCATATAGATTAATATTTGTCACTCTATATGTTATTTAAGATAAAATAGTAACTATATTGCGTTTATAATTGTTACTCATATACTAAGAAGTTGATTGAACAATCCTCTTGAATATGGTATGTCATTTTATTTATCAGTCCGCGTATTATATTATCTTTAATTTCAAAGGTACTTACAAAAATAGACTTACCTAAATTAGAAACAATAAAGAATTCATGGCTACGTAATATAAGGGATCGAACTGGCATAAAAGCAATCCGTGAACTGTTCAGGTTAACCATGGACAAGTAGAAATATGAAAAACTGACTGCCAAACTTTCGTAATGGAGAGATAAATGTAAAAGAAATTAGTAAAACACCATTGTCTCAAATTTATACTGTCGAGAATAGAGTCATTATTGACTAATATAACCTCTGCTAATGAGAAGATGTTCAAGCGAGCATATTAGATTTTAAATAGGAGAGCTCTTGAGCATAGACCCACCAACGCTGTTCACCTGGTCATGGGCAGGTTAGACATACCCCAGAGTTGCTTCTGGGTTATGCAAGTTTCTTCACCGAAAAGCACAATCGTAGATTAGAAGGAATAATTAAGCTAGTAAATTTCTTTTGAGAGTAAAACGGAATAATAGCTATTTTATATGTAGATAGATTGGAATAAATATTTTTTTGTTTTTTGCCTTTTTGGGATTTTTCTTTTTGGGTATGGTAGGACCACTTTTAATTACTAGGAAATACGAACCACAATTGTGGTCGCCACAAGGCTCAGTACTCGCTCGAGGAGTAAATCTCTAGCTACCCATCATCATTAGAAAGATGATGAGAAGTGAGAGAACATGGTGTGCGATCTCCTGCTACGGAGGAGATAGCTCTTGAGGGAGGAGAACGCATCCGCTCCGACTATTCCTAGGTGAAGGCCGGGAAGNAGGTTAACCATGGACAAGTAGAAATATGAAAAACTGACTGCCAAACTTTCGTAATGGAGAGATAAATGTAAAAGAAATTAGTAAAACACCATTGTCTCAAATTTATACTGTCGAGAATAGAGTCATTATTGACTAATATAACCTCTGCTAATGAGAAGATGTTCAAGCGAGCATATTAGATTTTAAATAGGAGAGCTCTTGAGCATAGACCCACCAACGCTGTTCACCTGGTCATGGGCAGGTTAGACATACCCCAGAGTTGCTTCTGGGTTATGCAAGTTTCCTCACCAAAAAGCACAATCGTGGATTAGAAGGAATAATTAAGCAGGTAAATTTATTTTGTGAGTAAAACGGAATAATAGCTATTTTAGATGTAGATAGATTGGAAGAAATATTTTTTTTGTTTTTTGCCTTTTTGGGATTTTTCTTCTTGGGTATGGTAGGACCACTTTTAATTACTAGGAAACACGAACCATAATTGTGGTCGCCACAAGGCTCAGTACTCACTCGAGGAGTAGATCTCTAGCTCCCCATCATCATTAGAAAGATGATGAGCATTGAGAAAACATGATATGCGATCTCCTGCTACGGAGGAGATAGCAGTTGAGGGAGGAGTACGCATCCGCTCCGACTATTCCTAGGTGAAGGCCGGGGAGGGTATGGATTGCCCACAATTATCGTTTCCTTTCTTAGTAGTGACTGTTGGAGTTGGGTTCGTTGTCCAACATAGAGAATCCGGTCGAGTTCAGGATTAGTTTGGGCCTGCTGTTAAAGACACTGGCGCGCTTACGTTTGTCTATCAATTGCATTATATTTTTTTTAAATATACATATATTTACATTAACACAAGGTGAGTAATATCCTAATTAAAGGAAACAACGACATGGTATAAAACAAAAAAGTGCATATGCAGACTACTATTACAAAGTGATAAAATTATAAAAATACAAAAAGAAATTATATTTTATTATAAGAACTAAATTAAAAACTAAGTGTAAGGTTCCTTTTAAATATAGGTAGCGTGACCCGAAAAATAAGAGCTATATTGGTTTCTGTAAAGTGTTGTATGTATTTACTAACTTGTTGATTGGTGTAAACTTTCCTAGGTTTGTGCGTGGCGTATTATTGCGTGGGAGTGTGTCCGGTAATTGAAAATTAATTTTGGAGAGGAGTTCCGACACACCCAGGATCCCAGCGTTCTCGTGACTCCGTCATAGAGTGATATATGAGCGTGGATTTTAGCCCGTATGTAAGTAAAGTAAGTAGCAGCCCATTAACGTCCCACTGCTGGGCACAGGCCTCCTCGCTCATATGAGAGAGGGTTTTTAGAGCATAGACCTACCACGCTGTTCCACTGCGCATTGGCAGGCTAAATACACAAGTGTACTCTCTATCCCTTCACTCTCATAGTCCAACGTGACGCCAATCCAACACGACCGGAGAGAGAAGTCAGGCGCCCATGCCCGTATGATTCAGGTACAATCTGGAACGCTCTCCCAGGGTGTTACAAAATACTGATTAAACGTAAGTAGTGAAATTACTGGGAATCGAATACGTATCAATCTTGGCCTTTGTAATGTGCCTAGGAAAAAGTGCGAACGACACCGCCGTGAGTCCTCGCGAGTGACAGAGATTAATAGCACGATGGCGGCGCCCCGCCCCTCCCCGCACATCAATCACTTAGCCCTTTGATCTATTATTTACCCGCGAAGTTATTTTTGCGACTCTGCTTTTGAGGCGAGAACAAATATTTTTCAAGAGCAACTGTCATAACGAATGTTGGGGTTTCGTGCAAATATGCCACTTTGTGTTCCTTTGACGGTTGGTGAAGTGACATCAGTCACTGGTTACCGCTCCAGGCGCTTACTAATATTCGTTTCTCTACATATCAACGATTTGGTATCTGATGCTATTATTGTTATAGATTTAATACTAATTTGTAACTATAGATATGATCTGACTAAAATTGAGAAAGGTTTGGGCACGTACAGAGAATGAATGAAAGGAGACTGACATAAAGGATTCATGAATCAAGAGTAAATGGAAAAGTTGGAAAGGGAAGATCAACGGGAAAGTTCCTCGACCAAATCCAAGACATTTTCAGTAAGGGCCAGGTCAAGAGTACTCTAAATCGACGAATTTTATGAAAGGTTTAATGAGAATGACAGAATCGAAGGAGTTGTGGTCTCTGCCTATGCCTATGGGAATGAGGCGTGATGTTATGTATGTATGTATTCAAATTATGAATGAGTATGTTATTGTAAACAAATAAATAGGTGTGCATATTTATAATGTTCAATTAATAACTTTTCATCAAAAACTTGTAAAAGTATATACGGTACTTATATAAACATTATATTATTAAGTATTTGCCATTCTGTTTAATTTTGTTATTAATTTCTGAAACGACAGGACCGATTTTGAAGAGGCTTTCACTGGCAAACAGCTAATATTGCAAGGAGTTGCTTAATCTATATGATAAAAAGGATATTGTGCTAGTAAAAATTGGGGAAATAGCTAATAATAAGTTCAGGTGAAAAAACTGAACGGTTCCTTTTTCATCGTGTACTTAGAAGAAACCAGACACTTAGGAACAACAGAATTAGTACGAGATAAATTACATTATACTAGATTGATATCTCTTTAACTGTATCATCACTTGAGATTAAGGTCAAAACAAGAGCTATCGGGTAAACATCAACCTTTTGACGGCCTTGCTAGCGCAGTGGTGCGAGTACTGGCCTTGCTAGCAGAGGTCTCGGGTTCGATCCCCGGTAGGACGAATTTAGGAAATTGTATTTTCTAATTTGTCTCTGTCTGGACTAGTGGGAGGCTTCGGCCGTTGCTAGTTACCACCTTACCAGCAAAGACGTACCGCCAAACAAAGAGATTGGTGTTCCGGTACTATCCTGTGTAAGAAAACGTAAGGGGTATATCGCCTCTTAACAGATTAGCGCGCTTCCATCTTAGACTGTATCATCACTTGCCATCAGGTGAGATCACAGTCAAGCTCTAAAGTGTTAGCAAATAAAAAAAACCTGTAAACTAAAATGCCCCGAAAGGACTTTTCGGGGCCAGATAAGGAGTTTCCATAGCTAAGGAATCTCATTCCTATGTAATGGCTTAGGGAATGTTAGTGAAATCGGTTATTATATTAGAGCCACAGATAAAATTATCATATCATGATAGAAGCAATTATCTTTTACACAATTTAATACATTTTATGAATATTGTTAGGAGAATTAATACAAAAATGTTTTTATATTAAACCTCAGCAATTTTATGAAATTCTGTCAAGACTCCTCGAATGAAACACTTTAATTTTTTTCCCATATTTATTTAATACTTACGACGCTCAAAGGCGTGGAAAATACTCAAATTTAATATCTTGACTACAAAGCCAAAAGACAAAGTGCTCCTACATATTCGAGCTTCAGTTTTAGGTACATAAAATTCAATTCAATACTTGAACTTTGACATTTGTACAAAAGGTTAGAAAAGTCAATAACACCGTCTCGCTCATGTACCGCTTAAAAGTAGCAGACCATTCATGTCCCAATGTTGGGCACAGGCCTCCTTAATCATAAAAAAAGAGGGTATTTAGAACAGAAAACCTCCTCGCTGCTCTAACAGACTTAAAGTAGACTTTTACAGCACTATTCACTGAATGTTCAAATACAGTGAATTCCATATATTATTTCCTATGTACAAGTGATTTTTACATTAAAAAACGTATTAAAATCACATGTTACACGGATTCTTTAGCACAATATTCTGAAGAACCCACAATAAGTAGGTTCTTTTCAATATTATTATTATTAGATTATTATCATCAGAATATTAGTATTCTTCTTTTTCGCTTCACTCTTGACAGAGTTGTCGTGATCATCACGTTCCTGATGCAGACAGTACTTGTTTCACGACACCGCGCCACCTCTGCCTATTCAGCGTTAATCCGGTGCATTCTTGCACGGGAGCTCCAACTGCAGCCTTAACTTGGTCTGTCTATGTCATTCGGGGGGATCTCCTTCACAATCAACATCTTGGTTTTGTTGTGGTTTATCTTCAAGGTAGTATCATCTGCATATCGTAGATTGGCTATTTTGTATCCGCCTACGGTCACTCAATCCTCATGGGATATACGCATAATTAACTCTGTGTACGTATTAAACAAGAGTGGAGAAATTATGCAACCCTATCTGACTCCAGCGCTAGGGTGGAGAATAGTCTCAGTTTTCACCGATGCAGTGCCATCTTCGTAGAGGCGTCTAAGTAAATGCACTAGATGTGTAGGTGTACCCATTTGCAATAAAGTGTCCCACAGTTTAGGCTACTTCACCGAGTTAAATGCTTTCGAAAAGTCCACAACCCAGAGCCGTATTAGAATCTACTAAATTATTTACTTACCTTAATTTCCGCTAAAAATTTTTAAACGCCTTCGCTGACATAACAGTGTATGTATTATCCTAAGTAGTAGAGGTCCCGATTCTGATTTTCGCAGTGAAAATTTAGGCTAAGGAATTTGTAAGCTATGGCCATGATTAGTTACCGATAAAGACAAGCTGCAAGCAAAAATTTTACTTCCCAATGACAGTAATAAGGTTAGTTACCAGTTAGTAAATTGAGGCGTTGACTTCTTAGACATACTCTTTAACGCTTGTGTGATCGGTCAGAGATGATACAATCATATGTTTAATCTAACCATTAAGAAATAATTAAAATGCTTTCATTCAAGAAAAAATAGCGCTAAGTAATTTCACTGCATTTAATAGAAGGGGGATCCTATCGGCAATACACAACACAGAAGCAATAGCAGTAATATATCGGTACTGCTGGCAAAATGCTCACATTTCCAGTCCGTATTCTTTCTTCATCCAGAGAGCAGCTAGATTTAATCACAGCTAGATTTTTGTTTAGTAATTTGACTAATTTAAAAATGACTCAAACACCCTAGTTAGCCCTAAAGAAATTAATGCGATTTCTAGACCAATACAAATAAAATCGTCTCTCCTTTTTATTCGGAAGAGATAATCACCTGAGCTTATGAGGATTTTAACAAGATTCCTTTCCCGAATGGCAAAGGAACTTCAAACAAATTTAATTTAATTTAAAAGCTCTTTTGATGATACTTGATAGTCTTTTATTAGTAGGTTTAAATTTTAAGTCTATGTTTTATATCATCAATACTATTTGAAAAGGTAACTCAGAGGCGACTACCCAAAAGGGATTTTGTATAATAATTAAACAAAAAAAGTGATTTGATTTAATCAAACGTATAATATAAATAATTATCATCATATAAGGGAAATTAAGTTGATATATTTAAAATCACTAGAATTTCACTTCTAATTAGCGTCAATCATTAATCATCTCACTGAAATTTTAGACGTTAATTATATGAGAAAACCTTGATTCATCTCTGACACCTAATCTTTCTCATGCTAGACATTATATAATTAAAATGAAAAACAGATACCCTCTTATATTACAAGTCTTGTTAAAGCCATAACGTAGATATAATAACAATATCGTTAGTAAGTTTAAGTATTTATTAAGAGCACTAATTCATGTCAAATTTAGACCACTTCGAAGAATTTTAATGTAAAATTACACAAGCATCAAATAGTTTGAAATTCGGAACTTTCTGAAATTACTGTCGTACTGACAAAAACACAATAATATTCCGAAAATAGTTGTTAAAAGCTTCACATACGTAGAATGACTGGTGCGCTAGTCATTTAGGCGTCAGCCGGTACATAACATTCTCGCAATTTCGCTATGCAAAAAAGTCCATCAAAGCAGAGTATTTTAACAACAGATAACTGGTAAAGTGTTTGAAAATAATACTAAAAACAAAATATAAACGTAACTTTATCCATCCTAATGCAATTTTAGTGTTATATGTAAATTAAAAATTAAAAAGGTATTGATTTGCATTTTATCGCATACGCAATTACTTCCTTTGTAACAAGGTAGTAATCGGGAAACTCCTCTTTTACTTTATAAAAACTTGGTTTGTAATGTAAAATTAGGCAAGTGTCAAGTAATTTACAATCCTCAACATCCTGAAATGATTTTCGTACTGACAAAAATACAATGTAATCTAAACATATTTATTAAAAAGAGCTTGTACTTTCCAGGTAATACTATATAGTTAACTATAGGTTATGTTTAATTTTAGCTTTAAACTATTGCTTTGTTTCCTTATTTGCTATACTTGTTTTTATTAGTTTACTTATGAGTGATAGCTACATTTATATACAAAGTAAGTTATCATTAGTAAACCTTATAAATGTAAATAAAATTACACGACGGAAGTGAAAATTTCTTTAAGCTGCCTGTACACTTTATGTTCTGGGTATTAAATGAGATTGAACTCAAACGCTCACCTCGTACAAGTAAAGTCGGATATTGTCGACTGAGGGAGCAAGGGAATTAACGTCATTAAATATAATATTACTGATAATATTCTGTACAAAATTATAATTATTATATACTTATACACGGTAAAATATGCGTCTTCAAGTACGGCGACATCTATTTTTTTTAACTTTGCAAACCCCGCGGCCTCCAACTACTGTGCCGCCGCTTTTCTGATCAGAAGAAGAGGCTGCAGACCCAGTAGAATAAATGCCTACGCTTTATAGTAGGAGCTCCGATGTACGTCAGGAATGACGTCATTCATCGTGAACCCAGAACCCAAACGTGGAGGTGTTCGTCCGGCAGTTGGCGAGGAGCATGTTCCGCCACGCGGACCATTCCCCGCACACACATCTTCACGGCGTTACCAGCCAGCATCCTAGATCTGAAAGCACTGGGCGTCCACTACCTCGTGAGTTCCTGCTGTCACCACTACCAGGTCTGGGTGACGATGACGGCGTTGACGACTCCACGGCAGTGGCAAAACTCGGATTGACCTGGATGGTCCCGCCGGCATAAGCTGGTGGGAACCAGCCCGTTAGAATGATGGGCAGAAACAAATACCAGGCATCGTCATCGTCAGGCATTGCCACGAGGCCCGTACCCCACAACTTGGTTGTGAAGAATTCCGGATGATGAATATCTGATATCTTCTAAGCTATCCATTTTAATGAAATGCTCTTAAAAGTAGTTTTGATCTACATGAAATATACAAACTACGTAAGTTATCCGTAAGAGATAAATAGAAAACATTGTGGACCTTTTTAAGATATACAATTCCGTAGCATATTCGTTTGATCTACCTCGTATGGTATAATCAGCGTTTGCGATTTAAGAGCACAAAATTATGTTACGACATAACATCACATATCTAAGAGGTTTTCGGTTTCTATATAGCATAATATGTAACAATTTGCCTGAATTAATGAAAATGTTCAACCAAAAAAAACATTCCACGCAGACGAAGCCGCGGATTCAGATAGTATATATATATCTTTTTCGTAGTGCGGAGTGCGGTGGAATGCTGACGCCTTCTGTCAATCGGCGTGGGACAGAGTCAATAGTGACAGCCCGGCGCGCGTCTCTCGGGAGTTTTCGAGTGGCGGTCCTCCGGAGCGGTCGACTGTTGAAACTGTCGCATTCCTAGCTATTATTGTTAATGAGTTTGTGTAAATTGATTTCGGGAACTTTAAATGATTGAAAATTATAATCCGAGTTAATTAATAAAGTGTTTGATTGCACCAACATTACCCACGAACGACCACAGTATGAATATTATGGATGCCAAAACTGAATCAAAATCCATTGAATAGTTTGAAAGTGAACCTAAGGCTGTAAATGAACTGTAATATAATTATAGAACCATATTATAGTATTATTATACAATTATAGAAAGAACAGATCACTCCGTATTCACTGCTCTAATTTTTTTTATAACCAAAAACCACTATAATTAATTATGAATATCGATCGAAAGGAATGTCCGATTTTTATAATTTAAAAAAAGTTTTACAGTTATTAAAATGGTCTTTAATAAAATATCATTTAATATGATAAGGATTAATACAGAGGTATGAATAATATGGTTTGATTGATGTCGCCACTTTTATTAACTTTTAAAATACAAAAAGTAGTTATATTGGCATAATTACAGTAATTGGACATATGTTATCGTGGTCTTTTTTATAGATATACGTTATATAATATTGTAGAAATTTATTTTGTTCTATCTTCAATAGTTTTCGCAGCGCAAGCGATAACAGATTTCTTGTTTCACACCTTGGGTTCCATTAATGTATTTTTTTAGGGATCCTTATTTTGTTTTGAGAAAGTGATATATCCTATGATGTTCAGTGAAAACGCAGCTTTATAATGGTAAAAATTTTGATATCATACCAGTAGTTTTCAAACGTATCAAATATACATACATATAAGAACACAAATGTTTCCTTTTTATATTAGTTTAGATAACTCCAGCTTTTTTACCCAAGTAAATAAAATAGCAGTGATTCAAGACAGCGGATATTTATGAAATATTTAAAAGTTTACATCCATCAACTTTTAATGTCCGGTGTATCGAGTGACTTCGCTCTACGATCATCCATCGTGGATACAATTTCCTGAAGATGCTTAAAGGTCGTAGAAAACGGGTGTAATTCCACAGAAGGATATATCTTAACAGTTTGCATTTTTAAACAGGATATGATTTCTTTTAAGATGTACGCTATATATATAACTAGCTGAACCAGCGACTTCGTCTGCGTGGAATGTTTTTGTTTAGCATTTTCATTAATTTATCTGTTCTTAGGTGACCTCTGCTTGTCGAAAAGAATATTCCAACGAAATTTCAAGTCTTACGCCTTATGGTTCCAGAGATATCGTGATGAGTCAATAGATACCTGGATATCTCTTATATATATGTCAGAGGGCAGATATCTGTGGAACGCTGGCGCCATCTATCGGCGTCGACAGAGTCAATGGTGGCAGTCCGGCGGGAGTCACTCGACAGTTGTCGAGTAGCGCTCGATCGGAACAGTCAACTGTTGAAACTGTCGCGTTCCTAGCTATTAGTGTTAATGAGTTTGTGTAAATTGATATCGGGAACATTAAGTGATTGAACATTATAAACCGAGTTAATTAATACAGTGTTTGATTGCACCAACAATACCCATGAACGCCCACAGAATAAGAAATTAAATAATGGATCTAATTAATAACGATGTCGGCGGAGAACCCTACGCCCCTGTGTTTTATGTTTCTCCGTTCTCTCTTATTCTCCGACATCAGAAGTGGGATCANGGTAGGGTGAATTTAGTTATATTTTCTAATTTGTCCTAGTCTGGACAGGTGGGAGGCTTCGGTTGCGGCAAGTTACCTCTATTTTTTAACGTTTTTATGCACTCCGACTAGTGTTGGTCTGGGCGAGAGGGTGACCTCGCAATACCCACTCAAACCCAGTAGAACCCTCTTTAACCAGTGGAACATCCGAGGAGCGCTCGCACATTCCTCCCTGAGTTTACGAAGGTTATCCCACTTTCGCTCGTGGGCCTCTTTTAGCGAGATAACCGTCTGATAGAAGACCACTCCATCAGAACCGAAATTTTTTCATAAAACCAAAAAAATAAATAAGTATCGTGTTAATCGTTTAGAGTTATCTTTTTTGGACTCTCTTTTTAAATTTTGTTGCTATACAGACAGACGGTATTATTCTAAAGTTTAAACTAAATAATTTGCGAGTCAGTGTGGGTTATATGGTGTTGATATTAAAACATCAATTTTTCCAATGCGTGTTTAAATTACAATCAAAATATTCTTTATTTAAGTAGACCCCAAAAGCACTTTTGAAACATCAGTAGCCTGTCTCTTGGTAATAAATCTACCACCAGTTCGGAAAGTTGATTCTGCCTACAAGAAACCGGCAAGCAACTCAATAGTTACTTCTTTAAACCTAGTTTTTGTAGGTCACGATCTGTTTAGCATTCACGAGCAACTGGCAATCAAGTCCAAAGATCTTTGTCGCTTAAATAATCTTTAACATCATAATATGCCTTTTGTAATAGGACGTTTTAAAATATTTCTTAAACCTAAGTGGAGGCAAACTCAAAAGTGATTCAGGTATCGTCTTAAAAATGCGTATGCTCAACCTGATAAATAATTTCTGAATATTCTTCGCCCTCAAATATAACATTACAAGTTTGTTTTTATTGTTTGTATTAAAATTGTGTGTTTCGCTCCTTTTGCTGTATAAAAACATATTATCAAGGATATATAAGATATTATTTAATATATATTCAGACAGTACTATGAGAATTGATATTTTTTTGAAATTTTCTCTTAAGGAAACGCTAGATCCCTATTGATATATGGCACTAATTGCTCTTTATTGAAATGTAAATATAGCTTCAATATCTTCCGCCTTACCCCATAACAGCATGCCGTAAGACATAATGCTATAAATATAAGCGAAATACACCATTTTATACCTTTCAAAATCAGTGTATTACCTCACTTTCCTAACAGCAAATGCAGCTGAACTAAGTTTGCTTACCAGATTCTTATTATTGGCACCCCAGTGAAGCCTAGAGTCTAAGGTTATTCCTAAGAAGACTGTAGACTTAACTTTCTTTGATTGTCTTTAATTGTGGATATTTAATACGATACCTGAATCACTTCTGGGTTTTCCTCAACATAGTTTTAAGAAATATGTTTAAAAAATCCTATTAAAAAAGGCATATTATAATGTTGAAGATTATTTAAGCGACAAAGATGTTTGGACATGATTCCAGTTGTATATGAAAGCTAAACACATTGTAAGCTACAAAAAAGCTATGTTTAAAGGAGTAACCGTTGAGTTTCTTGCCGGCTTCTTCTCAGCGGAATCAACTTTCCGAACCGTTGGTAGATTTGTTACCAACGGACAGACTATTGACGATTCAAAAGAGTTTTTTGAGCCTACTTGAATAAAGAATATTTTGATTTGATATATTTATTACCACTAATCTCTGAAATGACAGTTTTTGACGGGACTTTCATTGGAATAGCTTAAGATACTTTTATTTTAGACAAAGAGGCATCTAGAATTACCCAGGTAACAGCTGGTTGTCTTATTATTAGCAAAATGTGTTTAATTTTACGGATAAAGACTGCTATCGAGGCTTGATATTATATTAAGAGGATTATAACTGGTAAAGAAACTGTTAGATGAACTAAACAAACAGCTTTAACGAAGGATAGCTTTCTGCCCAAAGTTATAAACGTGACTCGCAATTCCGAGGAGGAACTACTCAAATTTACCTTCATATATGTATATAGAGATAAAAATAACGTTGTCTAAATACTAAAATCGTAATAGTAAATAGATGGATGTAAAATATTATTTAAAATATAAGTTTTAATAGGGTAGATATCTTTTTTTTTATTAATACGCCTGCGTGTCCTTAATTGGTTAATTCATCCTTGGCAAGTCATATTATGTTTGCATGAACTAAAATATTTTTGCTTCGGCTTATAGTGCCTTAACAATATATTTAAGAGTTTATTTCAACAAAATTCAAGTACTTATAGATCAAATTATAAAATACTAGTAATGGACCGCGGTTTCACCCGCGTAGATACCGACCTAGTGCCAGTGGAAAGTCTACCAAGTTGGACTATAGATTTATGTTAATAAAAATTGTATTTCACTTAGTTTTTCATTACTTCCTTTCAGATTATTAAATACACACTTACATTCATAATCTAATTAATATACAGATTAACCTTTACTACGAATATATATCTAACTAATACATTTTTAAATTCGTAACATCGTTAACGTAGAATGTCCGACATTAGTAAATTTAAACATTTTCTACAAGTATTTAAAGATTTTTTTGAATCTGTTTGAATAGGAAATTACAGGCGACCAAGTAAAGTGATTGAAGGTTGGACTGGACTCTTAAGTGGATGTGATCATGTTCAGTGGGTATGTATCTATACACATTTAGCTTCATATTGCAACATTAATGTTTGTTTCTCTGAAAATATACATTCTCTATCACATCTAGGCCGCTTCAAGTAGTCTCTTTAGTTATTATGTAGAAATGTCAACCATTATGCTCTGTGACACAAATAGTTACTTGCCCTCAGAGTGCTGTTTCAGTTTCTAGGTCAGACGGATCGTTATGTAGCAGAATACTGAGATTTTACGTGCACTTTGTTTGTTTTATCTGTACTCATAGAAGTTAAAACTCCATTATGTGTAACAACTGTTCTACAAATGATGTTTTTAAATCATTTGTTGTAATGGTAAACATTATTTTTCGCCACATCTAATTTACTTTATATGTGGTTGATTGCGATTTAAGTTGATTTCAGAATAGCAAGCTTATGAGATGTGTATAAGAGACAGGAGTTAATTAATACAGTGTTTGATTGCACCAACAATACCCATGAACGCCCACAGAATAAGAAATTAAATAATGGATCTAATTAATAACGATGTCGGCGGAGAACCCTACGCCCCTGTGTTTTATGTTTCTCCGTTCTCTCTTATTCTCCGACATATATATATATATATATATATATAGGACCACATTCTGAGTGATAACAATTATACTTCTTAAACTGATTACATAAAAGATTTTAAAACTTTTACGAGAACTTACGATGATGTAGAATTTATTTTATTTAATGAATTAATATTTGAAGAAATGATATTAAGTGTCGTCCACTACAATAACAAACATCTCTTTTATCTCGAACAAATGCATAAGAAAATATTCTATTAACGTTTGCATTTAAATGACATTGAAGTGTGAGTATTATCAATTAAGGATTTGGTGTTTTAAAATTATATTATATATTTTTAGCATTCTTCATTTATGATTTTAAGCCTGGTTTGATTTAATTATTATAACAGGCAACTTTTTGAGACAAGACACATGTAAACTTTGTTTTCATTGACTACGATCTAACCTATTGGTAAGTGATAATAGTGTTGAAGGTAGCGAGATACAGGTTTCTCTTTATTTGTGTAAAAGAAAAAACACAACGTAATATAGATGTGCATATTTTAAGTAATCTTATGTTACCTCCTTAGTGTTTTTAACAATATAATTTTTTCAATAAAACCTTATGGTGTTTTACATTATTGATTAAATGTATTTTTATCCATAATTAAAAAAAAATAACATTTTGCTCTCCTTCTGTATATAAACTATAAGTTTGGCAGATCTTATACTTCTCCGTCCGCGCATTTTTCGTAAAAAGGGGTACAAAGTTTTTACTTCACGTATTAATATATAGATTCTTAAGAGATTAAGTGTAATATTTTTAGTATAATATCAAAGGCATTGAAAACTGTTTCTAAAATATAACACATCAAATATTACAACGATTCAAGCTCGTTCTTTACGCCACAGAGGCTCTTGCCAATTGTATAACACGAGGGCAGAGTCGTGATGCCACTACACAAACAGTAAGCACAACCTGCGAGTGAAATGTAAATTTAAAAATGGTTTTCTTTGAAAGTTGCTGTGAATATTAATAATATTACTTTGTCCTCTAGATAAGGTGAATGTTATTCTTCTTCTTTTCACATTGGCACGCATTTGCATCGTCTTGCGATCTCTATAAGTGTTCGTCTGATTGCCTTGAAATTAGGAAACGTATATCGAAATAATGGATTTCCTCATATTTCCAATCTATCGAGAACAACGCCCTTGATACTGCCGAAAACAACTTTTTCCAATATTTCTATTTATTGACAGGATTTTTTCTTTATGACCTACAGTTGAATATGCAAAAGCTTGAGTTCTTTGCTTAAGCTAGGTTTCACTGTAGGATTAGTTGGACCGTATTATCACTTACAATCATGTGTAATCACAATCAAGCGCTAACCGGTAAAAAAAAAAAATTAAAAGTGCGTGCGTACAAAGTACACATGTCAGAAGTGAAACTACTTTGGACAACCTAATTTTTGAGTCTTATTTATATTTATACAAATTTAAAACTTTAGATTTCCGCGACTTAGAAGTAGGGAAAAAGGAAGATATGTTAGGAATTTAATCAATTTATTCGGTATTAAAATGTTTAAAGTGTCGAAAATTAATACAAATAATTTATTGAAATCTCAAATGACGAATTGTAATCCAAAATGCCACGTCATTTTTGTCAATATTAGAAATGAAGGTTTTTCGATTTCATATTACGAAAAATAGTATATTATGTTATTAAATGACGAGTAGCAAATTAAAATGCCACATGTTACTTGTAACTATTAAAACTTCAAAGGAATTAGAATAAAGAAATTTACCCACATGCACCTAAGAAAGTGTCACAAAAACTCAACAGAAAACATATATTTCGCAAATGGGTAATCTTTTAATGAAATTCAGTGAGGGTTATAAATTATATTTTTCTTTTCCTCATTGATCTAGTCACTAGCTTGCTAGGCGATTGATTATTAAATCCCTAAAGGATTACCGTTGAGAAATTCTCAGTGTTATTTGATGTTAAACTGACATTACTGCATCTAAACCCTTTCTGGTTGTCGGTTATATCTAATTGAACCATGACACGGAACATGTGTTTGCGCAGTTGTGTACTATAATATCTTCTACACTAATGACGCAGTATCTGTATGAAATTGATCACCATGGTCATATTTCTATGATTATTCGATATGAGAGTAACAATTGGGGCCAGCTGCAATTCAGTGTACCCTTATACCAATGCATGCCACTCTAATTCAGTATACCTGTCGTCTAATCCCGTTCACATGGGGCCGTTTACGTAGTAGTTCAAATAGGATTACTGCATGTACATTTGCGTTGTAAATATTTTACTAAATAGGTTACACCCTCTTAGATAAAACAGAATAAATGTATATCCGACAAAATTAAAAGTAAGAGAAACGTAATACACATGTAAGAAACAAAAGCTTGTAACGGCATATTTTAAAAAGCTTCAGGAATCATTTTCGGTTTGAGCGTATGCATTTTTAACAAGGTACTGCGATACACTTGGGATTTACCTCAACATTAGCATTAGAAATACATAAAAATATTCTTATACAACAGGCAAGTCGAAGATTATTTAAGAGCGCAAGTGTTAGAATCCGATTCCAGTTAAAAATGGAAGTTAAATACACAATATGCCCAACAATTACTGATGTTTAAAAAAAGTAACTACTGAGTATACAGTTTCTTCCAAGTAGAATCAACTTTCACAACCGGTGACAAATTTGCTACAGAAGAGCTTTTTGATCCTATATGAAGAATGATTGTTTTGATTTTGATTTTAAAAAGCATTGTACTCTTTTTAATATGCTTTTATAACATTAAAGTTTGTCTATAAGGGTTACTACTACTACTACTAAACTGTATACGTTTCTATAATAAACTCCCATAAGACGTTCAAGAGATGTCACTTAATAAATTAGTTAAAAGAAAGTTGATTGATAAATCATATTATAACTTGCAAGATTACTTGGATGATAGAAACGCGAGGGAGTAAACGAATTGCTCTAATTGAAATATAATGAAATAATATGACTTTGTATTGATGATAAAAAAATACGAAACACTCGACTGAGGTTGTTGTGGGCACTTCTCAGGACAGGCCGCGAAGAAACCCTCGTAACTTTAGAATATAAGTCGTTCTTTAATCATCATAGTCTTCACTTATTGGTCATAATTATACATATAAAACAAATGTGTATACCAAGTAAGGTCACATTTCCAGGTAATTTTCATCAACTTCAAGATGTCTTATATTTTGAAAATCGTATTGGAAATTAGTATTTCAAAATCGATACACGTGTAAAGAACCGATGACAATATTCTCGTCTATCTATATATATGAAAGAGATATCCAGGTATCTATTGACCCATCACGATATCTGTACCATAAGGTGTAGATAGACTTGAAATTTGGTACGATTATTCCTTTTGACGAGTAGAAGTCACCTAAGAACGGATTTTACGAAATTCAACCCGTAAGGGCGGTTGCGGGGATGTTTACTATTGACTCATCACAACATCGGTGGAACCATGAGGCGTAGAGACTTGAAATTTGTTCAGAATACTCCTTTTGCCGAGTAGAAGTCAGCTAAGAACAGATTTTACTAATTTTCACCTGCAAGGGGGGTTGTAGGGGTGTTAACTATTGACTCATCACGATATCTCTGGAATCATAATGCCTAGAGACTTGAAATTTGGTAGGAATATTCCTATTGCCGAGTAGAGGTCAAATTTCATATTTGTAAAAATAATGAACACAAAAAACATTCCACGCAAACGAAGTAGCGGATTTGGTTAGTATTATATATATCAGAAAAAAAGATCAGAGAAGACCTTTTATAAGCTTATACTCTTTTTACTATTTTAAAATAAGCTCCATTTAAAGAGACAAACTTAAGAGATTGCTGTCTCTGTTGTGAATATTTTTAATGCAGTTATCACATCCTTATTGATAGAAACTATTTGCCAAAGGAGCAATATCATGTACGCCACATTATTTCTATCTGAAGTAAGAATACTAGATTTTATTTACATGAACATAATTTAAGAAACTCGAAACAATTTCTTTTAACATTTATTTGTACTGCGTATGAAGAAGCATGCCTCTTTGAAATCGTTTTCCTCTTTTACTGAAAAATATGCTTCAAAAGGATGTTTTCTTCCGAGCGATGCCGTTTGGAGTAAATATTTGCTGAAACATTTAAATATTTAAACGTGTATTAAAGTCAATAACAGCCAGCGTAATATATTTGTCCGAGTTGAAATCATACGATACTTGACTAAATGTAGTCATCATCAGGTACAAATACACACAATATTTTTTATTTCATTTTATTGACGAGAAAAATTTATTTTTTACTTCTCTTTTACTACTATCAAGCTCATCACTAATACGCAAAAGGCCCCCCCCCCCCTCCCCCTTCACTCGGCTACCACCGCTTCACAGATAATATACCATAAGTGAATATTGCAATGCATTAACAAACATAAGCTCATCGCAATTTGATTACAGATAGTTAGATATTCTGCCACAAATCGCACCATTACTGTACACCGTTGAGGAGTTCCATTAATCATCATATTTAACTGCGACAATTACTTGAATATAACTACGGACGCTTTTTTTCTCCGGCGCAGGAGGTTGGGAGGTAGGAGGCGTAGATTTGCGCCTCTCCTACCGCCTTCCAAAGTTTTCAGCGGGAGTTTCCCGACCTACCAGGGTAGATTGCGTCAACCGATCCTCTGGTGCTCCACTAAAGGATGGGGAGGGTATCGCTGGGATTTAGTGGTATATTCTGGCTTATAGACAGAGAGTCCCACACTCCCGTTTAGATTTTATCTGAACGGGGTGCGTAAAGGCATTTCCCAGCGTGAAAAAAAAGAAAACTCTGAACTATAAAAAAATAAACTTGATCTTGTGTTATCCGTCCATTTGTCGCGCACATGTTTAATGCAAATTTAAGACATCTACGATCTTCTCGTGGATACCATCATCAGAACCAAACCACAAAAAAAATGGAACTCAAAAGGAAGCCTCACCATACATATCATATGAAAAAAGAATCATCAAGATCAGTTCACCCAGTCGAAAGTAATAATGTAACAAACATAAAATAAATGCAGATGAAATGATGACCTTCGTCTTTTTTCGAATCAGTTAAAAAGTAATACAAATTAAAGGTCCACTTCTCATTAAAACTGTAGTCACATGAAGTGTCATTTGACGTTGTGGATGAATACAAACTTATTACGATCGTATCGTGGGTTTATGCTTCAAAAATCCTCTCTCCTATGAGTGAGGAAGCATATTCCCAGCATTTATACCTTAATAGACTCCTTTTTATTGCTGAAATCCTATAATATCCTAAATTTTTTTATTGCTGATTATTTAGCACTTGACTGTGATCTCACCTGATGGTGAGTGATGATACAGTCTAAAATGGAAGCGCGCTAATCTGGTAAGAGGCGATACACCTATAATGGTTTCTACACAGCATCGTACCGGAACACAAATCACTTTGTTTGGAGATACGTCTTTGCTTGTATGGTGGTAACTAGCCGTGGCAGAAGCCTCCCACCAGACAAATTAGAAAATACAATTTTCTAAATTCCTCCTACCGTGGATCGAATACAGGACCTCTGTTAGCAAAGAAATTACCCGCACCACTGCGCCAGCGAGGCCGTCAAAACCTTATCTCTTTTTGTAGAAGATTAGTGATAGTTGGCTTTGGTTGGCTACAAAAGCGAACCAACGAATGCAAAAGGCAACGAATGATGACGTAAAAAAGGCAAGAATGGAATACAAAAGGGTCAAAGTAATCGTGAAAGAAGCTGTAAGAAAGAAAAAAGAAGAATACAGTGATATGTATGATAGGAGACTGTCTGATGATTTTCAGTCAAACAAAAAGTTTTTCTGGAAATCAATACAATTTGCCCGAGGGAGATCTACTTCCTCGGAGCTTTGTAAAATCAGAAGTTTAGATGGAAGTTTAATAAAAGGAGAAGAATGGATATTGAAGAGATGGAAGGATCATTTTGAAAGTTTGTTTGAAAGAAATGAAGCAGAGGTAAATATGGCCTCTGCGGATAGCAATGAATGTAAGACAAGTGATAGCGAGATTAGTATGGATGACATCATGAAAGCGATAAAAGGTATGAAATCAGGTAAGGCTGCTGGGTATGACAGAGTGTCAGTCGAGATGCTGAAGGCTGGCCGCGGGATTGTGGTAGCTCAGCTGTACTGCCTTTTCAATATATGCTGGGAGAAAGGTCAAGTCCCAAGAGATTGGAGCAAGGCCGTAATTGTCCCTCTATATAAAGGAAAAGGGTCACAGCAGGAGTGCAAAAATTACCGCGGTATCAGCCTTCTTAGTGTCGTCGGCAAATTGTATGCAAAGATATTAATTGAAAGGGTGATTAATGAAACTGATGGGAAAATATGGGACGTGCAAGCGGGATTTAGAAGAGGAATGGGATGTACGGATCAGGTCTTTTCTTTACGGTGCATAACTGAAAAATGTTTGGCTAAACACCAAAAAGTTTATTGCGCGTTCGTAGATTTAGAAAAGGCCTATGATCGAGTGGTGAGGAATGAGCTGTGGTCAACGTTATCTACGTATGGGGTGAGCGGTTGTCTGATCCAAGCATTGAAGTCTCTCTATGAGGGTTCTAGTGCCTGTGTCAGAATAAACGGAGCGTACACGGAGTGGTTTCCTGTCGAAAGAGGTGTTCGACAGGGATGTGTTGCGTCACCATGGCTGTTCAACCTATTCATGGATAAATGTTTGACAGATTTAAAAGAAAGTATGTATGGGTTAAGAATGAATGAATTACTCATCAAATGTTTACTCTACGCTGATGATCAAGTAATACTTGCGTCATCCGCTAACGAGCTTCAGGAGATGCTAAATATTATGAATGAAGCTTTGAAAGGGAAAGGAATGAAAGTGAATGTAAACAAAACGAAAGTTATGCTTTTTGAACGAGATGAATCTATGATGAATGGCAATATTTTGATAGATGGGGAACAAGTGGAAGAGGTGAAAGAATTTGTATACTTGGGATCTAAATTTACAAAAGATGGAACATGTGAAAGTGATATCGAAAGGAGAGTGAATGCAGGGAATATGGTAAATGGTGCTCTGCATGCTTTTATGAATAGCCAGATGGTGTCTCAAAGGGCTAGACTGGCAGTGCATGCTGGAGTGTTGGTGCCAACACTTATGTATGGTAGTGAAAGTTGGGTATGGCAGAAGAATCACAAAAGTAAAATAAATGCGGTAGAGATGAGAGCGTTGAGAAGCATGAGTGGATTAAAACTGAGTGACAGAGTAAGAAATAGTGTGATAAGAGAACGTTGTGGTATAAAAGAAGACGTAGTGACTAAAATTGAGAAAGGTATGCTTAGATGGTTTGGGCATGTAGAGAGAATGAATGAAAGGAGACTGACAAAAAGGATTTATGAGTCAAGAGTGAATGCGAAAGTTGGAAGGGGAAGACCAAGGCGAACGTTCCTGGACCAAATCCAGGACATTTTAAATAACGGCCAGGTCAAGAGTACTCTAAACCGACGAACTTGTATGAAAGGTTTAATGAGAATGAAAGAAGCGAAGGAGATATGCAAGGATCGTGGCAAGTGGAAGGATGTTGTCTCTGCCTACCCCTATGGGAATGAGGCGTGATGCTATGTATGTATGTATGTAGTGATAGTAGTACAGCAATTTATGCAGAATAATATTAACTATGTAAAAAAGACAAATAGATTCAAAAATTTTAGAGATTTGTGGGAACATAAAAGTTTATTTATTTCCAATTTGGTGTAAAAGTAGTATATGTTATACTCTAGAAAATATGCTATCTGCAAGAAGAAGCATTTTTAGTATCAGTCCAGCCTTTTGACGAGACAATTGGAAATAAATTATCGAAAAATTAACTTGCCATCGAACGTTAAATCTTATGAATTTACGTGTCTCTCTTTTTACTGTCACGTTTTGTTACATCTTTCAAATCCCAACGTTGATAGAGAAGTTTTTACAAATGTGAATATTTTTTAAAATATAAAAATCGGGTTTTGTAAGAACTAATAAAATCAAAATAATAACAAAAAGGACAATCCAATTTTGTTACACATTATGTATGAAATTGATTGTTTCTAGAAGTCTTTAAGCATGTTTTAATGACTAACATATTTTTGTATAATATATATTTTATTTATATATTTTAGACCACACCTTTGAAATATTTTTCAACGAAATCTAGTTAACTAACAAAAAATCATGATTTAATTTACGTAGGAAGAGAATATAAACAGGTTGTATTAATTAAGATAAAACTGAAGTAAACCTTTAGAAAATATAATTACTTTAGACCGGCAATCAAATAACACAAAAACACTAGCAAGTTAAATAAAAAAATTAAAAAGAAATACCGTTTTCATGCTCACAAATTCCTTCCTTCAAATAAAATAATTAAGAAGTAAATATGCATTTTTTGTATGAAAGCTTGTCGCTATAATTTTTAATTATGTTTCAAGTTATTTCAACTGAGTGCCTCTTCAAGTTGTTCAGTAAGTAATGAATAGAAAAACTGGCGTGAAAAGTTTAGTCTCTTAAAGAAAATTACACTCTCTATAAAAATAGTGGAGAAAACAAAATTACAATGCAATATTCTACAGAGCATTCTGAGTGAATGCAGAGAGAACGGTCGGGACGCTCTAATTATAATTTAGAAGCTTGGGCTTTTTACTTCAACTGGAAAACTTTAAAGAAGTAATTAACACTACTACTGTCATATTTTACACTGTTAATTTTTAATAGAAATAAAACGAAAAATGATGTCGTGGTTACATGTTTTTTAAGATATACAATTACGAGGCATGTTAAATCAAAATCAATATATTCTTTATTCAAGTAGGCTCAAAAAGCAATTTTGAATCGTCAATAGACTTTCCGTTGGGAACAAATCTACTACCTTTTCGGAATGTTGATTCCGCTGAGAAGAAACCGACAAAAAACTCAGCGATTACTCTTTTAAAGATAATTTGTATGTTACTATGTGTAATATTTAGCTTCTATGTTCAGCTGGAACCATGTCAAAACATTCAACATTACGCCTTTTTAAAATTATGTATATACAATTTTTCTTAAAATAATGTAGAGGTAAATCTGAAACAAATTGCGGTATCTTATTAAAAGTGCTTGACCAGACAAATGACTTCTGAACCTTCTTCACCCTAAAATATGGCTTTACGAGTTTGTTTTTATTTCCTTTATGAAAATTGTGTATTTCACTTTTTTTGCTGTATAAATAAATATTATTACGAATATATGCAATGTTATTCAATATAATTGCGACGACATTGTGAGAATTGATATTTCTTTAAATTTCTGTCGTAAAGAAGCGCGGGTTCCTAACTGATATTAACTTGAACTATTTCGTAACGTTTAGACAGCGTTTGCAATTTCTCTCTCTCTCACTCACTTCAACCGATGGACGTCCACTGCTGGACATAGGTCTCACCTAATGATGCCCACTGTGCCCGATCTTGTGCCGCCTGGCTCCAGGGGCTACTGGCGACCCTCCTTATGTCGTCGGTCCACCTTGTGGGTGGTCTACTTACACTACGCCTTCCGGTGCGGGTCGCCATTTCAGTACCTTCGAACCCCAAAGTCCATCGGTTCGCCGGACTACGTGCCCCGCCCATTGCCACTTCAGCTTTGTGTTTCTTAGGACCTTGTCGGTTCTTCTACGGATCTCCTCATTTCTGATTTGACCATGTAGAGAAACTCCAAGCATAAACCACTCCATCGGACACTTTGAGTTTTCGAGTGAGGCCCATAGTCAGCGACCACGTTTCCGATCCGTTGGTGATCACTGGCATATACTTTTCGAACAGTGCGTATTCCCAGTTTGCAATTTAGGTGCACATAAATATGTTGATACCATATTACAAATTTTTCGTCATTTCTGTGCTATGCTATGTATGTATTGTGCACTAAAACCGAACTCTTGATTCACTCTATTTATAGCTGAATACTGCATTGAAATCCGTTGAATAGTTTTACAGATCTAAGGGAATAGACAGAGAAAGTGACTTTATTTAATACTCTGTAAAGATTTTTACAAGGTAAAGCCGAGATGTCGAAAATTATGATATACGTGAAGGAAGAGTATGAAATTTCCTACAGTTATAGTTTACTAACAATGTCCCGCGGTCCCCCCCCCCCCCACGTAGATCTGAGGCAGTGGAAAGTCTACTAAGTTGGACTATAGATTTATTTTCGTTACATAAAAGTTTTATTTCACTTAGTTTTTAATTACTTCCTTTCAGATTATTAGATACATACTTACATTCATAATCTAATCAGAATACATATTTAAATATAATTTACGTAAAATGTCCGACATTTGTTAATTTAAAAATGCTGTACAGGTATTGAAATTTTCTTGATTTCAAGGAGGAAATGAAAGAATTTTTTGAATCTTGATAAAATCGGTATTAAGATACAAATGATATATCAATGGGTATCATTGATATGCTTGGAATATGAGTAACTCACCAGTTGCAGGTCCGGTTATAAGAGTCGCTACAATTTTGTTTAGATTGACATTTTAAAATTGATTATATCTTTTGAATGGAATGTCCGATTTTAATATTTTAAAATGTATTTTACAGATATTGAAATGATCTTTAATAAAATATAATTTAATAGGATAACGATGAATTATAAGGATTTGCAAAAACATTTAGCAAACGACGAAAAAGTTTCGTATTTTTAATTAATTATTTCATCGCATGGTTTTATTTCAATAAAAAACAAGCGGTTATCTTTATTTTAAACATTATTTCTTTGATATTTTTAATTAGTCCAATTAGCAGTATAGTCTTTACGAAATCTGTGGCTATAGAAGTGAACAATGTTCAAACTTATAATTACAAACAATTGTGTTTGAATTTCAACCGCTGATGATATATAAAACAACTACGTAGAAATAGTTACCTCGTCTGTTATTTTCGTCTATTGTTATAGATCCCCGGACATTGTTCAAAATGGGAGTGCCGCAGTTGTGACAACAATGGCTGGAGGCTCACGTGCAATCGAATGCATAACGTACTGCCGTAGAACCGTGTACCTGCCTATTACGCCTTTTCGCATAGCATCTCGAAATTATATACTATTAGCTTTTCCCCATGGTTATCCCGTGAGGTTGTGGTTATTGGATAAGGGTTTGAGTGAGTTTAGAGGTGTAAAACCATCAACTCATCAAGGGTTGGTTAGTTTGAAGTCTCTAAAGGTAAAGGTAGAAAATATTTTGATGAAAATATTCCTTACGTATGTTTTAAAATTCGTATCTTTGTAAAATATATACATACAAAGCATCACACTTGATTCCCGTAGGGGTATGCATAGACTACGTCCTGACACTTGCCACGATTCTTGCATATCTCCTTCACTTCTTTCATTCTCATTAAACTTTTTATACATGTTCGTCGATTTAGAGTACTCTTGACCTGGTCTTAGATTTGGTCCAGGAACGTTTGCCTTGATCTTCCCCATCCAACTTTCTCATTCACTCTTAACTCATAAATCCTTTTTGTCAGTCTCCTTTCATTCATTCTCCCTACGTGCTCAAACTCGAAAAATTGAGAAAGGTTATGCTTCACCTAAGCAAACCTTTCTCAATTTTAGTCACTACATCTTCTTTTATATCACAAGAATATTTGTAGAAAATAAATATATTATACATATACGTTTTATTTAACTCGATTAGTCTAAAGCGTCATTTATTGGAATGTACAAATGTAGAACTGTGCTAAGTACCTCATTGATCCAGTGGTAAGCTTGTTCAGCTACAGACATAAGGTTCTGGATTCGAGTCCCAGGACGGACGAACTCGAACTAATTTTCTGTTAAGATAATCGCAGTATTTACCTGAAGTTGGGAACTTGGCAGTGTGCTCCATACCCGTGTCTGTAGAACACGTTTAATTGCGCCTGATGTCTCTTCAGCCGAGTCCAACCCGCAGTGGAGCCGCGTAGCCCACTACGCGGCTCCACTGCGGGTTGGACTCTATGTTCAAAAAGCCGATTTCCTATGATTGAGGAGGCCTGTGCCCAGTACTGTGACCACATTGGGCTTTTATTTACCTTCTTTTTTACACACGCACACACATACACACCCATAAATATATATATATATATATATATATATATATATATATATATATATATATATATATGTGTGTATATAAATATATACATACGTATAGCACATAGTTCATCATTCCTTCGGATATAGGTATATTTGTTATTTATCGGATCAAATTGTCAATCCAATTAATTCTCGCATCCAGCTGAATACACATAAAAAATTTAACAAAATCGCTCCAGTCTTTAGGAGTAATTTAGTGACATACGCTCATAAGAATTATAGTAATTAGCATCTTATTTTTTTATTATGTCGATTCGAGTATTTATTATGTATGTGCCAAGTTTTTATATAAAGTATAATGTTTCAATGTTTAGATTATTTGTTATATGATTAAATTTTAGGCACCTTTTTCATCGCACTACCTGCTCACTCCTTCTATTTCCAAAGCTTGCCAATTAAAAGAATGATTTAGCCATTGCTTTGGTATTTGATCCATAAATAGGTTTTTTTAAGTATTTGGTGTGAAATAAAGAACTGGATAAATCCCTTAATAGAGTATAAACATTCATCAAAATATTATACGCAATTGATTCTCTGTTTTGTCATTAGAGGATCTACGATTAAAATATAATAATTTAAATTGAAGTAACTTCCAAAGAAAGTATCAGATCAAAGACCATTATATAGGTATGTATAGTTTAAGTACGGTTTGGGATTTATCGCTCGACTGATAGAGGCGCTTTGTGTCTCCGCGAGTGTTTCCATCGGCTGTTTATTTCCGAACAGAATTTATGTGATGGTCGCGCGATATCGGTTGTTTATTGGCAGCGGGTAGTGGGAAATTTAAAAAACAACATGACACAAACGAATATAAGACCACTTCAATATGTATTAAACAAAATCGCGCAAGTAACAACGCTTCCAACTAAAACACAACTGGATCAATTTTAATGATCACTGATTTGTTAGATTCGTTTTCGCCTCAAATAACAGAATAAATATTAAAATATCAGTGAAATACACGGAAAATATTAATCTACAAAGATATTGAAATAATGTATTATACAACAACACAATGAAGTAACCGCATATGGCAATATGACTATATGACTTCCCTTTTTAATAAACGAAATTAGCATATTGTTGCGAAATGGGCACAGACTTTTAATACATATTTTATAAAGAAATTCTAGCTTTTTTAGGACTTCAGTTAATTAAAATAACTAATAAATCAGTTTCTATAAACCGTATGAATAAAAATCACCGTCATCAAATTAAAGTACTATGAAACTGAATACCTACTTACCATACTAAAATGAACGACTCTTAAACGCCATATTCTCAATCTTTTCATATTATTGGTGTTAGCAATTATAAATTTATTGGAAGATGTATTGTTAAAGCGGAAGTAGTACAATTATTAATTTACTGCAATTATTGTTTAAAAGGATACGGAAGAGCTCTTTCGTGCTCTTTCGTGTATCGTTACCGATGTTTCGCCCCAACACAGGGAAGCCATATAAAACTCTGGTAAAGATACACGAGGGAGATCTTGTTCGATTGTCCTTTTCAGCAGCAGCAAACGTTGCTCTAAGCCTAGGTCCGAGCCTCACAGGAGGCGCCCTTAGAGCAACGTTTTCCGCACGACGCAGCAGTGCCATTCTACGGGCCAACCCCTGGGCAGAGCTTCTGCGCTCGCCAACCCTCTCGGTTACGCTGTCAAAGCCAGTAGGGCTAACAGCAACTACACACTTCGAAAAAAAAAAACTCACGAGGGAGTTTAATTATGTTTTTTGAAAGTAAGTGTTGAAATTAGTAAAGCGATAATAAAAGTGCTTTAAATATTAAATAATTTTCCGAGAGGGTGCTTAGTCAGATAATCTTTCCGGTTACTAACTAAGCATGCGGGTAAGCGACCCCGGGTGCCTCGAGCGATTACTACCGCTCTTCAATCCCCTATCCGCGGCAGTAATGTCCTATACCTTACCCCAATGCTTCCCAAAACTCTCCTAATCCCATATACCAAGCTCTCCTATCTAACTCCCATACCGATAAATGGCGGTATATCCATTCTCCGCTGACCTAAATGTCACAGACCGATAACGGGCAGCAGCGTTATCGGTGCGAGAGGGTCAGCACTGCGATCACCAACCCGCCTGCCAAGCGTGGTGATTACTGGCAAAACCACATATGATGACGACAAGGCAGCAACGGCCCCCAGTCCCCGGCAGCCCCGCTATTCCAAGCTCTGGCAGCGGTTTCGGTAACGGCGGGGCAGGGGGTGCTAAGAATCTCCGGAAGAGATTCCGCTGCCAACCCCGACGACTTGACCTGGCAACATACAACGCACGCACTTTGAGGACCGACGAAAAAGTCTTCGAGCTGGAAGAAGCCATGAGCAAGTTACACTGGGATATTGTGGGATTATCCGAAGTCCGTAGAGAGGGGGAGGACACGATAATTCTCAAATCCGGTAACTTGCTATACTACCGGGAGGGTGAACACCAATCCCAAGGTGGTGTCGGGTTCCTCGTCCACAAATCTCTCGTTAACAATATTGTCCAAGTAAACAGTGTGTCCAGTAGGGTAGCGTACCTTATACTCAGAATTACCAAACGGTATTCGTTGAAGGTCATACAGGTTTACGCACCCACATCATCGTATCCCGATGATGATGTAGAGGTTATGTATGAGGATATATCAAGAGCCATACATACCTCTAGGACACACTACAATATTGTAATGGGAGATTTCAACGCAAAACTCGGCGAACGAAGTGGGGCAGAGTTGAGAGTGGGGCAATTTGGATACGGGCAACGGAACCAGAGAGGTCAAATGCTGGCCGATTTCATGGAAAGGGAGGGCCTCTACATGATGAACTCCTTTTTCAGGAAACGGCCACATCGAAAGTGGACTTGGCTTAGTCCCGATGGTTCCACGAGAAACGAGATTGACTTCATCATGTCTACGAAGCGAAATATATTCAATGATGTCTCTGTGATCAATAGAGTGAAAACTGGGAGCGATCACCGTATGGTAAGAGGCACATTGAATATTGACGTTGTCCGTGAACGGAACAGACTGGTGAAGTCAACGCTCCGACCCACTCGCGCTCATATCCAAGACCCCGAGAGCTTCCAACTGGAGCTGCAAAACCGCTTCGCTTGCCTCGAGAATTGCGAATCCGTGGACGAGCTAAACAATAGGCTAGTGGAAACTGTCCATACGGTTGGGATGAAATTCTATAAACCCCGTAGAAAGAAAACCAAGAGATTCTCAGACCATACTCTTAATCTCATGGAACAGAGACATGCAATGAGCTTGCAGTCTGCAGCAGACGCGTCCGCATACCGGCAGATCAATAGACAGATCTCTAAATCGCAAAAGCGTGATGTGCGACACTTTAATGCCGAGCGTATACGAGATACCATCGAACGCAACAAAGGCACTAAAGTGTTCGCAAAAGATCTGTCTATCGGTCAGAGCCAGTTGACGCGGCTGAGGACTCATAACGGCGAACTCATTGCATCTGGACCTGAGATTCGGAGGGAGGTTGAGAGTTTCTATGGGCAGTTATACACATCGACCTGCAAGCCTATTGATAGTTTGGCTAAAGATCCTCGTGCCAAACTTACTCGACATTATACCGAAGATATCCCGGACGTCAGCTTGTACGAGATTAGTATGGCCCTTAAACAGATGAAGAACAGCAAGGCACCTGGTGATGACGGAATCACAGCGGAACTCCTGAAGGCGGGTGGAAAACCCATTCTAAAAGTCCTTCAGCGAATGTTCAATTCCGTCATCCTGGAAGGTACGGTGCCAAAGGCGTGGCATAGGAGCGTGGTAGTTCTGTTCTTCAAGAAAGGTGACAACACCTTATTGAAGAACTATAGACCTATTGCGCTGCTAAGTCATGTCTATAAGCTGTTCTCGAGGGTCATTACGAATCGTCTCGCTCGCAAGTTTGACGACTTCCAGCCCCCCGAACAAGCCGGATTCCGAAAAGGCTTTAGTACCATAGACCACATCTTTACGCTGCGGCAGATTATACAGAAGACCGAGGAGTATAATCGGCCACTTTGCTTGGCGTTCGTGGACTATGAGAAAGCCTTCGATTCGGTGGAAACATGGGCCGTGTTGAGATCTTTGCAGAGATGCCGAATTGACCACCGGTACATACACGTGTTGAAGTGTTTGTACGAAAACGCCACCATGTCAGTCCGTATACAGGACCAAAGCACAGCGTCTATCCAACTGCAGCGTGGAGTGCGACAGGGAGATGTTATCTCCCCGAAGCTCTTTACTGCGGCGTTGGAGGACCTGTTTAAGCTTATGGAGTGGAACGGACTGGGCATCAACATCAACGGCGAGTACATCACTCATCTACGGTTTGCCGACGACGTGGTCATTATGGCAGAGACTCTGGAAGATCTCAATGCAATGCTCGATGACCTCAGCAGAGCTTCTCGACAGGTGGGCCTAAAAATGAACATGGATAAGACGAAAGTTATGTCCAATATCCATGTTCCGCTCCACCCAGTCATCGTTGAGAACTCTACACTCGAAATTGTTGACGAGTATACATACCTGGGACACATAGTCCAGCTAGGTAGGTCCAATTTCGAGAAAGAGGTCAACCGCCGAATCCAACTCGGTTGGGCAGCGTTCGGGAAGTTCCGGAAGACTTTTTCGTCCAATATCCCTCAGTGCCTGAAGACCAAAGTCTTCGAACAGTGCGTGTTGCCAGTGATGACCTACGGTTCTGAGACGTGGTCGCTGACTATGGGCCTCATGCGGAAGCTCAGAGTCACTCAGCGTGCGATGGAGAGGGCTATGCTCGGAGTTTCTCTACGCGATCAAATCAGAAATGAGGAGATCCGTAGCAGAACCAAAGTCACCGACATAGCTCTACGAATCGCGAACCTGAAGTGGCAATGGGCGGGGCACATAGTCCGACGAACCGATGGACGTTGGGGTCGGAAAGTGCTGGAATGGCGACCCCGCACTGGACGACGCAGTGTAGGAAGCCCCCCACAAGGTGGACCGACGATATAAGGAGGATCGCCGGTAGCCGCTGGAGCCAGGCGGCACAAGATCGGGCCCGGTTGGACGTCCATCGGATGAAGCGACGCCGAAGCGACGAATAATAAATATAGTGTTCTGAAGTAATACAGTGTATAAAATATTGTATTATATATTTGTGGAATTTTTATGAATAGTTTGGTAGAAATTATATGTGTTTTAAACCACTTCAGAAGATATAGCTTTTCTTTGTCACCTTCTTCTACATATCTCCTGCCTCACATCACTCGCACATATCATAGACACACATCAAATTGCATTTATCTTATTTCAGACAGCAACGCAATTATACTTATATCGTGTTTACAAACTTTCACCTGTTTTTAATGTGGGTAAACTACTCGTACACATTGAAGTCCATAGAGACATTAAGGTAACAATATAATAATGGCTTCAGGATACTGTTGAGTTTGCCGCAGTTTTGCTAAGCTTCAAGCGCAGGTGAGAACGGATGACTTATATGCCACTATAAGAAAGAGGACGTCATCCCTCCTGGCCAGACTGCGATGGAGCTCCAACAGTATCCTCAAAATGCTAGTGGGAAAACTAGACTCGCCAAAAGCTAAATCTGTTTTGGTGCGGTTAGATATTTACTTAAAGTAATTTTAATGTATGTAAAACTATTTTACTAACATAGTTTTTAAGTACAATGTAACTAACAAATGGGCCTTTGTTGCACCTAATGAATAAATGTATTGATTTTGAATTCGTCCGATTCGGCACTCCTGTCTGAAGCCGAACAAGCTGACCACTAGACCAATGAGGCAGTTTATCAGAGGCATTCACCCTGCTATGCTTGGTAGCATGACCGACTGGAGGGCAGTTGCCTCCTTCTGTCAGACCTTTATTTTGCAGAAGGAGGCATTAGACCGGCAAAGAGAGAGAGAGCGGACGATGCTCCTCCCTCTCGCCGGAGAAGGGGAGGTATAAGGCGATGCAATTATGAGCGCCTGCTTCCCCTCTTTTGGACGCTTGAGTCGGGCGCATCCGGGGCGCCAGAGATGAATGTGCTAGCAAACTTCTGGCGTCCATCATACGGATGAAGAGGGTTCCGCTGGCTTTTAGTGGGTATTCTGGTTACAGAGAGTCCCACACTCCTGGATGGAGCTGTATACTCTCCAGCGTGCGTTAAAGCATTTACCAACGACAAAAAAAAGAGGCATTAACCCTATGGACTTGAAATTCAGCATACATACTTCAGCATACATATCAACTTTCTTGTTGATCTTTCCCTAAGGACTTGTACCCATATTTCCACATGATCAAAAACTACAAGAATAGATAGCGGGAAACAGCTTGAATAATATTTTAACAAAAATAGCATCAAAATTTGAATATGGTTTCAAAGTGTCAATTATGCGACAGGCGGAGATTATCTACAACGCGAAAGTTCATCATTTCGTCAACTTTGTTCTAATTTTACCTTTTTTTCAATTTCTACCATTAGCTTACACTCTACCTATATCTCTTGTTGAAATTAAAATAAAATACAAGGTTCAAATACAGTTGTTAAACTTATATTGGATGACATGTAACATTCATACAGTTATTTATATACTATCTTATTATCATTAATATAATTTGCGACAGCTTAAACAGCGCCATCTATTGAAAGTATTCGTAAAAGTTTTAAGGGTTCTCTTTATAACATGACCTCCAAAACCTCATGTCGTACGAATTTACTATTTTTTTTAATATAACTTGTTACACTACGACAAGGAAAAAGGGAGATATTACTCGTTAATACTTAAATTGAAAAATAGATAGATAAATTACACAAATTATTTAGTGACAGTCATTTCGCTAGAAGTGTTATTTAATTTTCGGATTGAATTAATAAAGAAATTTATTTTAATGTATACAATCTCGCCATGCTAACGATAATTGGAGATACTTATGCAAAACAGATACAATAATATTATGGTTCATATTAAAATAACATTTATTTGTAGGAATCCATTCAGTGTTAATAAAAAAATAAATAAAAGTGCGTGTGTACAAAGTACACATGTCAGAAGTGATTTGTAAGTCTTGTTTATATTTATGCAAATGTAGATTTCCGAGACTTAGAGAGAAGGAAAAAGGAAGATATATTAGGAATTTAATGGATTTAATTATCAATAAAATTTTAAGTGTCGAAAATTAATTTAAATAATTTATTGAAAAATATTGAAATTTTCTGTCAATATTAGAAATGATTAATTAAATTTTGTTTTTGAATTTAAGATATAGAAAAGAGAATTTGTGAAATTTTATATTTTCAATTTATATTTCTTGAAAAGTAGTACATTAAATTTATTAATGACGAGTGGCTAATTAAAATGCCACATCTTATTTATAAATATTAGAATTACCTAACCTTCAAACGAATTAGCATAAAAAACGCTGCACATCGTTGTGGTGGTAATCACGTGTTTCATAAGTAAAAAAATCCCTCATGCATGAAAGAAGAAAGAACATTCGAAACTATCCTCACTAGTATCAAAAATCTGTCTGTAAAAAAAAATAGTCCAGAGCCTGAGTAAGTAAGGCTACTTTTCAATGCGGAAAAAAGAATAGAAGCGTCTTAATTTATAGAGCTTGAAACTTACTTATTATTCTTACTCTTAAGGCTGTCGATTCGTTATACATAAATATGTCATACAAAGCTTGGAAAAGTTTATGTTTTAAGAGTATAAAATAATACTTATTTATAATTGTGAAAGTAACTCTGTCTGTCCATTTATTACGCTTTCACTTCAAAACTACTGTAAACTTTTAGTAGGGTATACCATTTTTTCATCATAATTACAATATTATTTCAATTTCATTTAAACTTTTTGAAGTATCACAAAATTGCCTGTAATCCGAACGGGGGTATCAAAAACCCCAGTCATTTGAATGGGAATCAGAAACAAAGTCATTGGATCATTACTTACATACTATTGTGCTATGAGTTGACATACGCGGCCGTACAGGTCGGCAAAAACGAAAATAGTTTGTACATTTGTCTCGCTCTTTCCTTGCGGTGGTACTGTTTGCGTGAGTGAGACAAATAACATGTTACTAGCAGACTAAAGGAAAACATGCTTATAATAGAAACGTAGCTGATAGGTATTTGGGCTTTTTGCTATCAATATTTTTAAACGACTTACGTTTTCAACGCTAAAAAATAATAAACGGGAAAAGCTTTTTATATCCTAATTTTATGATTACAAAAAATACATGGAGGAATTGAAATCCCCCGCTTCGGCTGGTTTAAGTAACGTAAAGAAGATATAACTGTGTCAGCGTGCCACTAACAATTCCATGGCTTAGTCATCAAACAATTTTGGAGCACCATCAGGTTTTAACCAGTAGAATTCCAGCATAACTCGCAATGTCCTTTCCCCCTAACGTTGTGGGTATCTAAGACGATTTCCTGACGATAAAAATGAGGTAAAATGTTTATATATGCTTTATTATATATTTGAAGTTGAACGGATTTGCTGGCGCAATAGTAAGAGTTCTCACTTCGCTTACAGAGGTCCCGGGTTCTAATTTTTCTGAGTCAGGACTGGTGGGAGGCTTCGGCCGGAGCTAGTTACCACCCTTTCAGAAAATACGTACTGATAAGCAAGAGACTTGTGTTCTGATACGACGCTGCTTAGAAACCATAAGAGTTAAATTGACTGTTACCAAATTAGCATGCTTCCATCTGAGCGCTGACCTTTCAGCAATAAAAAAACCTTACCAAACAATATTTAGCATGTAAGCCTCGATTTAATTCTATATTAATTAAGCTCATAATTCTATACAACACTTTAACCACGTGCGTTCCTTCTTAAAGATGTGGAGACAGATTTAAGTCCCATACTATTTAAAGGGTATTAATTAAAAAAAGCTATTTTGAGGGGGTCATTAAAGTAATTTATGGGACTTTTAAACCAAAACTAATCACTCCACGTTCTGTTCAAACTTGCATCCGTATTTACGACGCAACTCATTACTTACACGAGAGAAAAGTTTCACTTAAATTACTAACGACGACATGTATATTATTTATAGCGAAACGGGATGTATTTTCTAAAATATATTGAGATTAAACATTTAATTTTACTATATCATATATAGAAACACATAGTCAAAATATTGATATTATTAAATTTGGTTTTTATATACAATATTTCAATTCTTTCTTTCAATATGAAATGGATAAGCTTTCAATTTGTAATGAATATTTATTTTCAAACCACATGTACCATATAAATTAAAACTTTATAGTTATAATGCCGTTTCTATCATTATATCGACGCTGGAAAGCAAACGAGTGGTAACCAGCATAAAAAAAATTACTTCCGTATTTATCGACTGCAGTTTTGGACTCTATTTATATATTTTGCTCCCAAAAAGGTTTACTTTAGCGACATTATCCTAAAGTTTTGTTAAAAATATTTTAACACAGGAAGTTTATTGACTTCTGATGAGGCGCTGGTGTAATGGAAATGGTTGCATTGAAGAGGAGAGTTAAGGAAAGTAGAGATGGGGAAAGGGGAGGGGAGTATTAAAGGGGTGTATATGATTAAGACGTAGCTTGTGTGATTACTACTAAAGTGCTTCATTATTATCTTCATGTGCAAATCCAAAATTTATTTAAGTCCAGTGCATGTATTAATTGTACTGTCTCGTTACAAAATATTTTGCGGGTTATTACCTATTTGCTTTCCAGCATAGGTAACGTTGGCATAATAATTTTTAACTGTACATACTTCCATAGTATACAACAAGTGAAATATGTGTATCTGCTATGAAAATAATTACAATAGTACTTACTTATTTCCAAACAGACAGCTTACCATGTAAATAATTAATTAAGAAGACTATTTTTTATTCCAGTAATATTACGAGATCAGGATATAGCCAGCCTATAAATAATGTCCACATTGAATCATAGCAAAATGTAATAATATGTTTTATTAGTGTTATAAAGAAAGGGACAATAATTTGGAATATACTCACATTTTGTTTATTTAGGCAGTTAAGATATTTGAACACACATTTTCATTTATTCAACATATTTTACAGTTTACAGTTGATTTCACTGATCTATTTATACGGCTTAAATTCGTACAGAACTTTTTAGTGGAATAGCATCAAAACAAAGGAAAATAGTGGGGTGTAGTCGTTAGTTCAAAGTTAGTAGATCCGACGTTAATGAAACTCCAACGCTGAAAGCGCTTGTGAAGCGATTAAATCATAAACAGTTTACACGTAGTTAATTTTATCATAACACTTAAAGCGCTTACAATTAAGGACCCAGGCATGGCAATAAAACGGTTGCTTATAGTAAACGTACTTGAAGATAGGTACAGCTATCGGTCTCTTATTTGCTTTTGGGACTTGTATTTTAAACAAATAGTTAATTTTTATACTGGTTGTAATATTGCATATAGTAAAATATATTTGCGAGGGAAACCGAAGTGTAACAGCTATATATTGCATATGAGATAGGGCTACTCAAGTAACATCACGAGAAATATATTATTTTTCCGCTCGGAAATGGTTTTACGCACCTCAGCCAAGAAGCAAGAAGTGTGGGTCTCGCCAGCAAGGCCAAAATACCCCCTAAAATCCAGCGACACCCTCCTCACCCTGAATTGGGAGTATTAGAGGCTCCCTTGCGCATTCGCCCTGACATTCCCAGATAAAAATGACTGCGGATGTTAAGAGAGAAGAGAAGAGGCGTTCGTAAAGCCGCTCAATCTCCTCTTCCAAAGGGGAGCGGTATCTGCTGCAGCTTCCCGTTCTCACTCCATTGCCTCCTTTAATGAAATGACGACGAGAAACATCTAGTAATATTTATAACAGATTTGTTAATAGTTTTTAGTCAGCAATATTAATTTGTAAATATTTTACACTCATTATCAATTCCTGGCTTATTATGAAATGAGGATACATTCTATCATTAAATTATCTGACGTAAAACACAAAAATTGTTTCTAATTATGTCCAGTGGGCAGCTAATAGGCTAATTAGATCCATCCTAGTAGAAGTCAATATAACGACAAAGCTGTCTACAACCTGCTACTAACAAATACTCTACTATTATTGTCATATCGCTCATAGACAGCAAAATAACCTGGTGAAATTAGTTGTAGTAGGAAGAGTCGAAAGAAAAATAATAAATCATTCACCTGCTCATTAGTCCGAACTAATAAAGAAGATAACGAGGCTCATGTGTCTACAAAGCCTAAAACAAGATGAGGATACACAAAGATGGAAGCATCAACAAGCACGACTATCAAAAATAAAGTGTACGAAAATGATGATGAAGTCCGGTACTGAAGTTTAAACTATTCGGCTAGAAACTTTGTAATAACAAAGATAATAATATAAATGAGTTTTCAGACTACTAAACTGAGATACTAATTTCAAGATCTCTAAAACTATTCACGATTGATTTAAAATTTTGCAAAATGACCAATAATCCCAACGGAATCGCGAACTTAGTGGGTGACACCGCAAGGAATAATAAATAATAACAAATTATCTACCACGTAATTTAGAATCTTGGGAGATATTATAACGTAATATTAAAATGTCAAAAACTATATGCACGAAAGTTTATAATCCGTCTAAAGCCGACACTAGTTAAGACTTCAAACAATACTTCAGAGAATTATTTGCGTTGTAAAGTTGAGTCCAAACAGAGACTAGATAAACACGATGTTCAGAACAAAGCAGACACGCTGAATTTTTATTGCCTAGAGATATTAACTTTCAATTGTTGATGTCTTTAGAAGGTCAGCTACACGGATCTTTTACGATTTTAGCTTTACTAGAAGATAGTTACTAGTTGTTTTAACTATCCAAACTTCGTTGCTTTGGATGCATGATCACACTGTCTAAATCTTCTTGTCTTATAAACTTATATTTATTTTGGCAGAAAAGATTCTCTGGCACGATAAATTTCATAGGTTATTGTAAAATTATTATATTTAGAATTGTGTCACTATTCTTCCAACACATCGATTATACTTCCGTCCTAAGTTCATCTCAATATCTGCTGAGTCCGATATAGGATATCGGAGAATAAATATCAGTCTCATATCAGAATAAACTCTAGTCCTCTATTTGTCACTAACTCATTAATATTCTAGTATTATATATTTTATATTATTAGTTATAAAAAAAATAATAAAAAAAGGTAAGTAGCAGCCCATTAACGTCCCACTGCTGGGCACAGGCCTCCTCGCTCATGTGAGAGAGGGTTTTTAGAGCATAGACCCACCACGCTGCTCCACTGCGGATTGGCAGGCATAGTACACAAGTGCACTCTCTATTCCTTCACTCTCATAGTCCGATG
>JACTOM010000868.1:44773-169503 GCA_015832385.1 Elymnias hypermnestra | reverse complement strand
CCCGACCCGGGACTCGAACCCAGGACCTCATGTCTGTAGTCGAACATGCTAACCACTAGACCAACGAAGCAGTTTGAAAGTGTAATGTAGCGGCAAATCTAGAAGTGATTGAGTTGTCTTATTGAAAACTTTTTGTAAACCATCTTCACTAAAACATGGCATTACAGGTTTGTTTTTATTTACATACATACATAGCATTACGCCTCCTTCGCTTCTTTCATTCTCATTAAACCTCTCATACAAGTTCGTCGGTCTAGACTTTAAGACTACTCTTGACCTGACCCATATTTAAAATTTCCTGGATTTGGTCCAGGAACGTTCGCCTTGGTCTTCCCGTTCCAACTTTCCCGTTCACTCTTGACTCATAAATCCTTTCAGTCAATCTACTTTCATTCATTCTCTCTACGTGTCCAAACCATCTAAGCATACCTTTCTCAATTTTAGTCTCACTACATCTTCTTTTATACCACAACGTTCTCTTATCATACTATTTCTTACATTGTCACTCAGTTTCAATCCACTCATACTTCTCATAGTGTGTTTCACTCTTTTTTCTGTGAATATTATTACAAATTAATATAAATGAAATGCGAAATAAATCCTTAAATTTCAACCTAAGTGATCGGATTTCTTTTAGACTATATTATATAGTATAGTGTTGGTCAATATATGTTGTATATTATTAAATAGTTTTATTTTCTTATTCATTTCTTATTTATTATCAGACATACAGTGTTGTTCGTACTAAGATGTTACATTTGTTATAGTATATATAATATAATAGTTGTGTTTAGGTTTAAATTTGTTAATTTTGTAGTAGTATACTTTCTTTTCTTTAATTATGAATGGTATAGTAGCTTATAGAAAGTTAGTATTTAAATTCTAGGATGTTACTATTGTAATTGTAAGTTTGTCGCATTGGTGTCTGTGAAGTGACTTAGATTCTCCCTGAAAACCAGCGCTGCAGATTGCTGCGGCGTCGAGGTGAGTGGCGTATCTTTTTTGCTTCACAGATATATCTTTATTTTTCTTCTATTATGTAATACTTAAATTGTGTATTGTTTTGTAAGAATGTTAAGATAACACTACGGTCTCGGCTCTACCCAGTGCTGTTGTTACTATTTATTGTGTCTCACCTATCGCAGCGATTTATCAGCGGCGCTCGCTCTCAGCCCGCATAAGCCGTTTCAAAGCCTCTCCGCTCCGAGGCTTTTAAGGATCAAAGAGAACTTAGATATTACTGTCGTGCCCGTTGGAGCAAGAACTTATTATCTATCTGTGGAATTTGTGGATTCTGTTATAACTGGACACGGTGACTTTTTATTACTTTATCCCAAAAACAATGGAATACAAGAATGTATTCCATGGAATTAATTCAAACTACATTGTTTTCTATATAGCTGGAACAGTGATAAATGGAAAAAGTGGACGCTCAGTAGTGTCGGGAAATAATTGTTATCGATATAGATTTGGAAACTTCAATTCTATTTTTAGCTGCGAAGCAATGGCTGTCCTAAAATTATTAGAATTATTTCAAAATTTGCTTAATACAAAGAAATGTATAATATACACGAATTCTAAATCTTGTGTTGTAAAATAATTTGGATTCCAGGTCATCAAGCTATTATTGGTAAAAGCAGACAGAGAAGCAAAGCAAATTTCCAGACTAGTGACGATTCCAAAGTTTTTTCTGAGCCTACTTGCATAAAACTATTAAAAAAACGACATTTTTTATATTTAACATCACTCACCCACTTCAACCGATGGACAAAGGTCTCACCTAATATTGCCCACTGTGCCTGATCTTGTGCCACCTGGCTCCAGCGATTCACCTTATGTCGTCGGACTACCTTGTGGGTGGTCTTCCAACGCTGAGCCATCCAGTGTGGGGTCGCCATTTCAGCATTTTCGGGCTCCAACGTCCAAAAATTGATGGACTATGTGCCCCTCCCAGTGCCTCTTCAGCTTCTAGCTCTTCAGTTATTCTCAAAGCTATGTCTGTGAGTTTGGTTCTTTTATGGATCTCCTCATTTCTGATTTGATCGCATAGAGAAACTCCAAGCAAAACCCTCTCCATCGCACGCTGTTTGACTTTGAGCTTTCGAATGAGGCCCTTAGTTAGCGACCACGTTTCCGATCCGTAGGTGAACACTGGTAACACACACTGTTCCAAGACTTTGATCTTCTGGCACTAAGAGATATTGCCAAGCGTGGTGATTATTGGCACAACCACCCAAAGTGATAACTACAGTGAAGCAACGGCCCCCAGTCCGCGGTAGCCCCGCTATTCCTAACTCTGGCAGCGATTATGGTAACAGCGGGGCAGGGGGTGAATTTTGGCTACTAATTCTAATTACTACTAGTTGTATTGGCGTGCACATAGAAGAAAGGGTTTTTGGGGCATTAATTCACCATGCTTTTGACCTGTGGATTGACAGACTAATCATAACCCAGAACTACTATGGGGAAATATAGGTTTCCTCACGACGTTTTCCAGCGAAAAGTACAAAGTTTATTTATTTGGTGACAGATTTGCAGTTGATTGCAATCCCAGCTGATGGTGAGTGGTGATATAGTCTAAGATGGAAGCGTGCTAACCTGGTAAGAGGTAATTTACCTCTATACGGAACGTCTTTGCTGGAAGGGTGGTAACGAGCAACGGCCGAGCTTTTCACTGCTCCAGACATAGATAAATTAGAAAGTACTATTTTCCTAAATCTGCCTTACCAGCATTGGAGCCTAGGCAAACGAAACAAGAAGTCGTACCATTGCCAGCAAAGTTGTCACAGCAAGATGTATATAGGTTAAGTGTACTAATAGTTCTAAATTGAAAAATAGCATTCCACAATTACTTCTAGTATTGAAAAAAACTATTTTATTTTAATGATTGAGCAATAATAAGTTTAATAACATGAAAACTGTAATCCTATAGAATTACCAACAAATCGGTTTTACACGTCACACAAATGAATAGCAGTTTATAAGGATTTAGTGCTAATAGAGATTGTTGCTCGTGTGGGTAATGACCCTGTGCTAGTTAAATTTGATTGTTCGAAAACGAATATTTGGATACACAATTACCGATAGTAAATATTTTTGATTATAGACTCTGGTGACTGTTATTCAGTTCCAGCAATAACCTTACACTTTCCCTAAATGTCTTCTTCAAATTTTCAATCCTATAAAGAGAAGGATAAATCAAATTTATTTCTTTCCTTTGAACAATATTTATTGTATGAAATAGAACAAATAATATAAACAAAATCCGTATTATTCTTCATTCAAAAAGTATATATTACGCGACTTTTGCCAATCTTTGTTCATCGATAGATAGTTTTTTTGATAAAGATTTTTATATAGTTTTATTCGTATGAGAATCAAATTAGATTTATATCAATACAGAAAGAGCGAATAGGTCAGATAAAGACAAAATAAATTGTTAATAAAGACACGCACTTACTTGCTAAGATATTAACGTTTGTCAGTCACTTAATATGGATAAGCCATTTTAGTGCGATTTTTATTCCGTGCTTCGAATTGTTACTGGGGTTTCTACAAAAAAGTAAGTATCGACGGGAAAAGTGAGCAAGTCCTTTATTTTCTTGATTTCCAGCATAATAATAGTTAGTCGTTGTAGGGGCTAACATATATAACAGTCAAAACAAATTCACTCAACATTTCACTTCATTAAAATATTATTTCACATGTTTTTATTTACGCAAATCATCTTTTTTCCACTTAAATGGATTATTTAAATAAAGAATACTATATTGCTTATAAAACCAAATACAGCGTAGTGCATAGCAATTTAAAAATAATAGAATACAAGATAACATATCCCTTAAATTCAATTTTATTTTGTGTATTTTATATCCCTGTACAATAGTGCTGATTGCTTCCATTTCTGAGCTGTTTCTCCTAAAATAATAACATTTCGCAGAAAGTTATTTCAGATAAAATAGGATATTAGAACCGTCCCTCAAGGACCCCGAATGCCGAAGGCAGCGATATAAGCACTTACAATAACTACAATATCCTTTTAATGAAACCAGAATCTTTGTATTATTGAGAAAATTTTCGTAAATTTAATTTTGGTAAATTAAACCTTAAGTGATATTTCTACCTATAATATATTAATCACTAAGGGCACCAGTAATATTAGATTGAGTACAAATCTTAAGACCAAAATTAAATGACTCGATGACATGAAGAAGTTAGTTTCTCTCTCTCTCTTCGTGGTTACTACACAGCATCGTTCTGGAGCGCATTTTTTTATTTGGTTGCACGTATTTATTTGGATGGTAACTAGCGACGGCCGAAGCCATCAGTTTAGACCTGGAATTCACATATAATAAAATACAATTTTCTAAATTTGCCATGCTTGTACTCTCGCACATTATGCCATCGATTGGATTATAGCATCGTCGAGAATTACTAATTGTAAGTAGTATTAGTAATTTTAATACTTTAATTTATCAATAATATGTAAAATCACTTTATAATTCAAATTATAACAGAAAATAATTTTAAAATGGCAATATCAGCTGTTTAACACCCGAGACGTAAATTAGACTAAATAGAAAGTAATCGCCACTTTAGAATTTACAATATAATACAAAGTTTTTTAAGCTATAGTTATCATTGCGCAAAAGCCGCCTTATCACTAAACTAATTATAATTTGTAGTTATTATAAAAAAATGTTACTACAACTAAATTAGATAATGGTTATATGACATAGACCTGATTTAAAATAACAAATCAGGTCGCAATAAGTTTGGTTCTGTCTCAATATACATATTGTTGGAAATACCTGCTCCTTTTAAAATACCATAGATTATCTGAGACAGACAGACACACTGCTTTCTAATTGAGTAAAATTCTACAGTCATCTGAATTTTTTTCATATCATATGTTATGTACAGTTACTTCAATAATATGAAAACACAATGTTTATTTTTTACTGTTAAATCGTTTTTATCGTATTGAAAAGACATAAGTAATGTTCAAATTTTAGAATTTCCCAATAACAATGTTACAATGTGTAGTTTAAACAAAAAATAATAATTCAACTCAATATAATTTGTACCCACGAATATGCAAAATTCCATGATAATCATGTTCCGTACAACCCAAATTAAGTCTGGTATAATAACAGAAATGACGGCTGTCAGTCTGTACGCAGCGAATTTGCTTCCCACAGCCCCAACTCGATTATGGAAATTTGAAATTATGTAAAACATGTAATTTAACAAAGATTATGAACTTATATCGTCACATTGAAAATAATATTTTGAAGTGAATCTTCTACACTAAAGCATCCAATATGTAAAACTAGTTATTACAAAAATTCTTTTACTGTCCAGGTTATAAATTTATAGAATGCACTACCTGATAATATCCGTCACTCAGAGTCATTAGCCATTTTCAAAATTCGTTTGAAAGAGTACTATTTGGCTCAAAATTGCTGTGAATAACACAATTTTTTTATTATTATTTCACCTCATATTCATATATTCTGTATTATTTTATTATATTACTAGTGCTTTTATGTGTTTCAAATTATACTTAAGCAAATATTTATTTCTGGCACTGTTCTGCCCCATTAATTAATTTATTAAATAAGCATCCACTTTGACAAAGGTTGTCTGGAAGAGATTGCCTGCAGCAATAAAACCGCCTTTGCACGCTTCTAGCTCTAGTTTTTTAATTCTTAGTTTTGTATTTCCTGTATATGTTTGTATGCAATAGTGTTTCTATCTATCTTCTTTAGGCGCATGAGGATAAAATTTTTACGAATGGAACGCGAACGATTAGCATCAAGAAATTGTGCGTCGTCTTTTATGCCAATTCGTTTAATGGTTAGGTAGTTTTACAAATAACATGTGGCATTTTAATCGGCCACTCGTCATTTTATAATTTAATATACTTTTTAAGATATTTCATAAATTCTCTTTCATGAATTTGAAATTCAAGAACAAAATTTAATTAATAATTGCTAATATAGACAAAAACACGTGGTATATTTATTTATAATTCGTCATTTAAGATTTCAATAAATAATTGAATTAATTTTCGATACTTTTAATATTTTAATGACAATCAAATTCATTAAAGTCCTTACAAATCGCCCTTTTTCCCTGCAAGTCTCGGAAATCTAAATTTACATACATACATACATAAGATCACGCCTCATTCCCATAGGAGTAGGCAGAGACAACATCCTTCCACTTGCCACGATCCTTGCATATCTCCTTCGCTTCATTCATTCTCATTAAACTTTTCATACAAGTTTGTCGGTTTAGAGTACTCTTGACCTGGCCGTTATTTAAAATGTTCTGGATTTGGTCCAGGAACGTTCGCCTTGGTCTTTCCCTTCCAACTTCTGCATTCACTCTTGACTCATAAATCCTTTTTGTCAGTCTCCTTTCGTTCATTCTCTCTACATGCCCAAACCATCTAAGCATTCCTTTCTCAATTTTAGTCACTACGTCTTCTTTTATGCCACAACGTTCTCTTATCACACTATTTCTTACTCTGTCACTCAGTTTTAATCCACTCATGCTTCTCAATGCTCTCATCTCTACCGCATTTATTTTACTTTTGTGATTCTTCTGCCATACCCAACTTTCACTACCATACATAAGTGTTGGCACCAACACTCCAGCATGCACTGCCAGTCTAGCCCTTTGAGACACCATCTGGCTATTCATAAAGGCATGCAGAGCACCATTTACCATATTCCCTGCATTCACTCTCCTTTCGATATCACTTTCACATGTTCCATCTTTTGTAAATTTAGATCCCAAGTATACAAATTCTTTCACCTCTTCCACTTGTTCCCCATCTATCAAAATATTGCCATTCATCATAGATTCATCTCGTTCAAAAAGCATAACTTTCGTTTTGTTTACATTCACTTTCATTCCTTTCCCTTTCAAAGCTTCATTCATAATATTTAGCATCTCCTGTAGCTCATTAGCGGATGACGCAAGTATTACTTGATCATCAGCGTAGAGTAAACATTTGATGAGTAATTCATTCATTCTTAACCCATACATACTTTCTTTTAAATCTGTCAAACATTTATCCATGAATAGGTTGAACAGCCATGGTGACGCAACACATCCCTGTCGAACACCTCTTTCGACAGGAAACCACTCCGTGTACGCTCCGTTTATTCTGACACAGGCACTAGAACCCTCATAGAGAGACTTCAATGCTTGGATCAGACAACCGCTCACCCCATACGTAGATAACGTTGACCACAGCTCATTCCTCACCACTCGATCATAGGCCTTATCTAAATTTACGAAAGCGGAATAAACTTTTTGTAATAAATTTTATTTATGTATAAATATAAACATGACTTCAAAATTAGTTTGCCAAAGAAGTTTTACTTCTGACTTTTTTTAGTCTACTTTTTATACTTTTACTTCTACCAATGTATCCTTTACATAACAAAGCTAATTGATGTAACAAAAAAATTTCCTTGCGTTTCATTACATCGCAGATAATCTCTACGGCTATGTTATTTCTAGGTAAGTTAGATAGTATTTTTAATAAAATAAATCTGTTTTTATACAATCATTAAGTTATCGTCACATTTCTGAAAAGCATTGCCAATTGTTTATTTAAAAAACGCCTATTACCATCTTTTCATTAAGATTTTCAGAGTGTTTTAAGGTTTCTTTAGTTTCAACTTGACAATATTTTACTTTATTTTAATGTATCCAAGGGGATAGAATGCTAACAAAGTGAAACCTAGAAAATCGTACAAACGTCTAAATTTACAAGATGAATTGGCGACGAAATTTAGAAACGCGACAAAAGCTGAAACATGAAATCGAGTGTAAAATGAACTCCCTTTAGCCGTCTAAAGGAAGTTCCGGGTATTTGTTAATGAAAAGCAATGCCCCAGATTGTAGCGAGCCTGAACGTATCGGCAATTACAATTTAACACGTTATTGTGTGACGATTGGTCTCCGGGGAGATGGCAAATTGTCACAAATGGTGGACACGTTGCGAACAGAACGAGTTACTACAAAAATATTGATTGAACTTATATATAACTAGCTACAGATTGATATAGAATCAGAATTATGTCTGTTCACGCCGTCTGTGGCCGGTCGATGGAGGCTACCTCTAATCACCAGGGCCCATAGATGCTGATGGGAGGGCCTCGACCACTGTCGACGGTTAGAGGAAAATTTGTAGGGGGGAATTCCACCTAGGGGGTCGAACAGATATGAATCGGCATCTACCTTGTATCCCGTTCGCCGGTCTAATCGGGCGGTGACAACCCTGGCAGGTGTCTGGTTACTTGTGGGTGTGTCTTTGTGTTCGTGTAATGTGCATGTATGTACGTGACCTGCAAGACGACGCGGAAGCAGCTCTCTGCGACGCCGATCTTCCGTGTTCACTCCAAGGCGGTCCTGTGCACCACCAGGCACAGAAATTTTCAAGAACTAAGGCACAAGTGGCCGGAATAAATTGTGAACGCGTGAACCTACCGCGCCCAGTCTGAGTGAGAAGGGAGAAATATACGGTCCTAAACGCACTGTTTTCACCAATCGCAATCATAAAATCAATAAACCGCGTGAAAAACTGCACTTTTCACCAAAAACCATGAAGCGGGTCCTTTTTTATCCTGTCGCATCACCTCGTTGACAGCCAGACCCACAGACAGACAATATTTTACCTGCATGAGTTATGAAACGGCACAGGAGGCGCCCTCTAACGCATGCAGATGCGCCGCTTCCCGATAGTTAGCGAATTAGTACCTCGGAAAGCTTACAGATGGCGCGAACAATGTCAGTATTTTCAAGACACGAATATAATATAAATGCAAAAGAAACAGTAATGTACTTATGCGTGGTAAATATTAGAAATCTTTTGAATCATGAGAAGTCTTTCCAAATGCAAAAAATCCACCACCGGTTCGGGACGTTGACGCCACTGAGAAGAAATAGGTAAGAAACTTAGTAGTTACCAGCTTAAATATAGTTTTAAAAGTTACAATGTGTTTGACTTATTCTTGCAACTGGAATATCTTAAGGATGTTTAGGATGTTTTTGGAAATTGTAATGTAGAGGCAGATTCAAAAATGATAGAGATATCTCATGTAAAATGCGCATGCTCAATCCAATAAATAATCATTAAACGTTCCTCAACCTGAAATATTACATGTTTGTTTTTATTTTTGAATTATTTACTTCGCTTTTTTGCTGTATAAGTAATAGTATTACAAATATATAAAATGTTATTCGATATATATTAGCACTGAGAAGTATGAGTTGATTGAAATAAATTGACAAAGAAATAGTGTGAAAAGAGAACGTTATGGTATAAAGATGATGTAGTAACCAAAATTGAAAAAAGTATGCTTAGATGGTTTGGGTATGTAGAGAGAATGAATGAAAGGAGACTGACGAAAAGGATTTATGAGTCAAGAGTGAATGCGAAAGTTGGAAGGGGAAGACCAAGGCGAACGTTCCTGGACCAAATCCAGGACATTTTAAATAAGGGCAGGTGAAGAGTACTCTAAACCGACGAACTTGTATGAAAGGTTTAATGAGAATGAAAGAAGCGAAGGAGATATGCAAGGATCGTGGCAAGTGAAAGGACGTGGTCTCTGTATACCCTCATAGAAATGAGGCGTGATGCTATGTATATATTAAATATATATTGCGACGGTATTGTGAGAATTGATGTTTCCTTGAACTTTCCTCTTAAAAAAACACAAGATCCTAATTTATTAATGGCACGTACTCTCTTTTTGCTAAAACAAACATAGTTTCTATGTCCAACGCTTTATCTCACAACAGTATGCCGTAAGATATAACGCTATTATAATAGGCGAAAACATAAATAGTTTCAGTTTGTTTTATACCGCCTATATATCTATTAAATAGTTTTAATTTCGTCAAGGATTGTCTGACAGAGATTGTTTTAAACAATAAGGTTGCCCTTATATATCGGTAACTTTTTGTTATAAGTTTGAGAATATGTTTTTGTTTTTTTTTTTATTAATATATGTGCAATAAACTACATCCATTTATATACTTATTTTTATTATTGCAAATAAATGCGTATGAGTTTGTGTATATAACCATACGATAATTTCTCATAACATTAGTTATGTGCCAGCGTTTATTATATCTACTATTCTACTTTCATTTTAGCTACGACCTAATATGATCATTTAACCTCAGATTTACCCCCAGAGATTTTAAATTAGAAACAAATATCGGTTTTCAACAATTTTATAAAAATATTCATTGGTGCCTTTATAAACTAAGGGCCTACTAAACAAATATGAATTATATGCTTCTATTTTACCGCATTTAAGTTATGGTTCCACAAAAAAAATGTAGCCTATATCTACTACATCCCTGTTAGATTAATTCCAAAATTTCACCAGAATTTGTACAATACTTTAGGCGTGATAATGTAACATTTGACACTATGAGAACTATTAATGACAATATACTTTAAGCCCAGTTATTTATGGCTCCCTTCTCAGTTGAATCATTTGAGATTACATTTGGTCTTTGTTGATCATATCTCAAACTACATTATTTTGTCGTAAACCCTCTTAAAATTGTTATGAATTTGAAAACAAAAACCGAGCAAAAAATATGTTGTATTTAACATCAGCTCCAGTGGCGCAATTGGTTAGCGCACGGTACTTATAGGACAGTGTTCGTGAGCGATGCCGGGGTTGCGAGTTCGAGCCTCGCCTGGAGCAATATTTTTCATAAAACATGAACAATTACTTGAAATCTGCTAATATATATATATAAACGAAGCCATAATTCCTAGGTCACGGCAAAAGAGAGAACGGCTGGTTTAACATCGCTAGTTATTTTTGAAGTAAAACTTTACTATCACAGGTGGATATGAAAGCACGAATGTATTACTTCAGTCTTGTGGTCTAAAGCACACTAGTTTTTTGTTGTATTTGTTAAAGTGACGAGGTAAACAAATAAGAAAGTCGCACAAAATCATCTTCGCAAGAAAACTTAACGACCACATTAACTTTTCTAATGTAACCTTATGAAATTACTGTATTGCCACAGACCTGATGCAGTGCATCCCAATTTACATAATAACTTCATCCTGGCACACCAGAATATAAAGAGAGAGATAACACTTTTATTGTAAATCACAAGAAATTATCATTTGAAAACATATAAATATACGATTTATTAAAGAAAAATAGCTAAAGATTGACCTTTTTATTATTAATTTATGATAAATCGCTCTAAAATCATTCGCCCGAATGATATGAAATAACGCATACATATTCTTTTCGCTCATAGAAGCAAAAAAATCTCCAATAAGTGAGGAGGTCTGTGTCCAGCAGTAGGACATTAATGGATTGCTACTTAATTATTGCTTATATACTCAATATTATATTATTCCCACGAGAACCTATGATTTTTGTACTCTAAAAGTATCTTTGAATATCTTTCTAACATAACTAAAAAGGTCTCCGTGATAACCTTGACCACCCACAGGAAGAATGGACCACAGATAGTTTAGATGGTTTCAGTAAAGGATATAGATAGAAATTACTTTTCTATCTAACATATATAGATAACAGCAATACGGTTCTACAATATGTTAGAAGAAATAATTGTGTCAAGTGATTTTCCAACTCCACATTGAGGGGGTTATGTTCATGAGATTACATTGTATGTCAGCGTCAAGCCGCGAGCCTCTCGTATTGCACTGAATTGCTCATATGAACAGGTCATGGTCAGTATCTACAAACCCGCTCAATTGAACTTATTTGTTTATATATTTTTTACAGCTGTGATCTTACACGATGGTATCTGATGATCTAGTCTAAGATAGAACCTCGCTTATCTGGTAAGAGGTAGTTAATGTCTTAATTCCTACATAACGTTATTTCGATGGCATTGAATACGCGAGACAATTCAATTTTAATCCATTTTATTTTCATTTGTGGTTTTGTTTCGTCTTAGAACGTGGCATAGGATTCGTTACAATTTATAATAGCAAAAGGTGTTACATTACATTTTTTTAACTGAGAGAGGAGCCGTCCATTAACTAATGATAGCTAACGTCCAAATAGATGGCACCGTAGATAAATAGATAGAATACTCTTTATTGTACCCCACAAACTTGCTCTCTAAATTGTTGACGAGTACACATACCTGGGACATATAGTCCAGCTAGGTAGGTCCAATTTCGAGAAGGAGGTCAACCGCTGAATCCAACTCTGTTGGGCAGCGTTCGGAAAGCTACGCCAAATATTTTCGTCCGATATCCCTCAGTACCTTAAGACCAAAGTTTTCGAACAGTGCGTGTAGCCAGTGATGACCTACGGTTCCGAGACGTGACTATGGGCCTCATGCGGAAGCTCAGAGTCACGCAGCGTTCTATGAAGAGGGCCATGCTCGGAGATCGAATCAGAAATGAAGAGATCCGTAGTAGAACCAAAGTAACTGACATAGCCCTACGAATCGCGAACCTGAAGTGGCTATGGGCGGGGCACATAGTCCGAAGAACCGATGGACGTTGGGGGGCGAAGGTGCTGGAGTGGCGACCCCGCACCGGACGGCGCAGTGTAGGCAGACCCCCCACAAGGTGGACCGATGATATGAAGAGGGTCGCCGGTAGCCGCTGGAGCCAGGCGGCGTAAGATCGGGCTTTGTGGACGTCATTACGTGAGACCTATGTCCAGCAATAGACGTCCATCGGTTGAAGCGGCGAAGGGACAAACATGAAACAAGTAACACAAAAACAAACAGTAGAATAGTACAATTAGGCGACCTTTCCCTTATTAGCGATTTCTACCAGGCAACCTCAGAGTGACGGAGACTATATGAAGTCAAAATGGAAGGTGGTGTCCACTAAGACATACATACAAATATTATATACTAATATATACACCTTTAATTACATTTATTTAAATACTCCCAGGAGATCTTCTAGAGATATAGCTTAATAAATTCAAAGGACACGTTATGGGAAGGGAATATAGCCCTGTACGCAAAAGGGCCCTAAATATGATGGCAAGCGGCAGGGCCGGGAGAGAGCGATGAAGAAAAAATGTGGATGAACTGTGTGAAAGAGGATGTGCGTGTAAACGGTGTGAATGTAAAAACGAATGTAGCTGATAGAGTGAAGTGGCGAAAGGAAACATGCTATGTCGACCACATCTAGTGGGATAAAGCCAAGGAAATGTTGATGATGTTAAAAAAAGATTGATTGAAAAAACTTACTATAATCAAAAATATTATTTAGACGATAAAAATGCGCGAGAGTAAATGATTCTCTACCCGATTCTCGAATATATCCCATGATTTAGCTTCTCTTATTGACAGAGGTAACTCATTCCATAATGTTATACCCCAATGGTGAAAGAGTTATCATAGAATTCTGTTTTATATATAAAGTGTCTGATGAGTTTTAGTTCACGAGAGATTTTAGATACCGCAATTTAAATCCCACATTTAAGTTTACTCGGACGATGTTTCATTGGTTACCTAGTATTTATATATACAAATAATTACCAATGTTAAAATGTAATAAAACAAACATAATACTTAACATACTATTTTTGTTTTCTACATGATAAGTGATTATGTTAGTATCTGTTATTGGCGTTTCAAATTATAATTGAATAAATTAGGAATATTCAATAAACACTTGTAGTGTATTGAACTGGCAATAACAGATTAATAGATTTCGAAAGCTTGTAATTGCTAGTTAGTCTACATGTTTATTGAAGTGAAAATTACTTTAGGCATGTTGTGCATTTTATTCGGTGAGTAATGAATAAGACTGAGCTGAAACGCTTGGCTATGTCACGCTCATTCGTCTAAGGTGAGGTAGTTACAGTTTATTCAATATTTAATAGATATTATTGGCAATAACTTATACGCAATTGCTATTGGAGAAATTGTAAATGTTATTTCTAGGAATGTAGAACAAATAAATATAAATTTTAACAAAAAAAGAACCGCCTTCAAAACAAACTTAGAAATATATTAATATGCTCTAAAAAGTAAAAAATAATTGCGTATTTTTTTATAGTGTTCTTCGTATTCTTATATTCGGAGTCGGTTCTTGTTTTGTTAAAATTTATATTTATTTTTTGATTTTTAGTGAATCCGAAGTAAACTAACAAATTTGTCTCAATATGTGTAAACCTAAAAACGTGTTGCATTGCAGCAACAAACGTAAGCTCATTGCTATTTGATTACAGACACTTATATTTTCTGCCATAAACCGCACCCTTACTGTAAGCCATTGAGGAGATCCATTGATCTCCATATTTAACTGCAACTAGCACATGATCATATCGAAGCTACGGTAGGCAACTCAAATATCTGGATAGCCTATAGAAGATTCTGCCGAGTATCGTTCATTTGCTCCTAAGAATTGAAGAGTTCCGCCACTTTGTCATGGATTCCATCATCAGAACCTAACCAAACTATCACAAAACAACCCTCGAAGTTTATTATTTGTAATTAAAAAAGAATCATCGAAATCGGTTGGCGTGATCTTGAGTTATTCGTCCATTTGTCGCGCACATGCTTAATGCAAATTTAACACTTATCCGGTTTTCTCATGGATGCCATCATCAGAACTGGATTTAAAAAAAATGGGACTGTATGACGAACACCACCTTTCATTTCAAAAAAAATCATCAAGATCGTCCACCCAGTCGGGAGATATGAGGTAACAAACATAAAAAAAAAATACAGACGAATTGATAATCTTCTCCTTTTTTTGAAGACGGTTAAAAAGCAATTGTATACACCAGAGTTTGACTTCTTCTTTAATATACCCACAGTATATTTGACATCTACACACAGTATCTACAATTACAATAAATAGCTATTTGAAATCCCGTATATTCAAAAACTTTTAATATATCGAAGCTGAAACTGCATTATCCCAAGTTTTGCTATAACAATATTTTGCAGGTTACTACATCTTTACTTTCCAACGTCCTTATAGTATTCTGAGCTTTATCATTATATTTATACAAAAAAATACTCGATATAATGAGCATTATATGAATACATATGATAAATTGTTTCTGAAATATTCTCTTATGATTTGAAGGAAGCAAGTTATATCGAAGTTGACCAGAGGGCATTGCTTGAACGTCTTTATTCCAGTTCAATAAACTTTTGAATTGGGTATGCGCCAGAATTATTGGGTTAACATCAGTTCGGCTGTCGTCGCCCATTTCACAAAGCTCGTCATTTATTATTTAGGATCAGCTCCGATAATCAGCGTTAGCGAATTCTGTTTGAAGGGTAGCGCTCTTGCGATTTACAAACAAAACTAATAGATGCCGATATTCTAACATGAAAGCGATCCTATGCCCTTTAAATAAAGGTGATTGTTTATATCCCGCTGGTAAATGTATTTATTGAATGACGTATAAAGGTGCGTTCTCGCGCATCGTTCCCAAAGGGACCGAACGCATCTGGTGATGAGATCTATAGATTTACGGCGTTGTTAGGAATTGTTTGGGGAGCCATTGCGAGAGTGATGAATCTGTAACAGCTAAATTCATTTATTTCTATAACTATGTTCTTGTTGTGAATAACGAAACACAAAAGGTAAATGTGATTCTATGAACGTGATAATATATTTAAAATAAAACAATATTTTAATTAAAGGATACGGTTCGTCATTTGACTAAATTGTATTTTTAGAAACAAAGACCTTCCCATCGGTGGATTTGTAAACATTGTAATTGACGTCAATTTGCTATAGAATCGTTGTAATGTTTCGTAAATAGTTAGAACTACTTAACTTATATTAATTTTAACTATTAAAGCTAACAGGGAATGGGAGTTTCTTAAGAAATAAAATAATTAACGAATGCATTTGGCGGCAAACACTGTTGGTGTTTAGACATAACTGCCTCATTTTTTGAAGTTTGAGGTTATGTATGGTAGAAGTTTTTTCAGTTCTCAATTTGAATCAACGTCAGCTACAAGTAATTGTGTTTTAAGTTAATTGTGTTAGTAAATCAGGCTGTGCGATACAAAGCTCAGTGTATTTCTCAAATGTAAAGCCTTTGTTATATTAATATGTCAAAATGACATTAATAGAAGAGTAACTTTTGCATTTCTTGCCAGATTATTCTCAGTAGTACCTACATTCCGAATCGGTGGTAGATTCATTGACGCTTTCCTGAATGATGAAAAACAGAGATTAACTCAGGTTCTGTAAAGTGAAAAAAGTATTTCAAGCATTAAAGTTAGGTCATTAGATCCTGATGATTTTGGGTGACTGACTCAGAAATATATACAAAATATTCGATTTATAATATTTATAAGATGACAACACCTTGATAATATTATAACTTGCTGATTATATATACGATTCGAGAGCCACCTACTTAATGTTAATTACATTATGCCTATAACCTCCGCCGAATACGTTATTAAAACTCAAAAAACTGACAAAAATTTTAATCAGATGATACATATTCTTAACACATTACAGCTATTTTCTTCTTAATTAAACACAAAAACGATTGAATAACGATAAAGGCTTACTGTCTCCGAAGTTTGCTGTTTCCAAATTGCCTTATTTATAATCTAAAACAATTTCTAATTAGTATCCAATAATTTTGTTTTACTGTAATTCAATTATTAAAGAACTAACTCGTCTTAGGTTATGCATTTCTCTTCCAATCTATTCATATATATGCTTACTTATAAAAATAAGTGGCTATTTACACGAATAAAAAGTTCTTTTTCACTTTACAAGATACAATTACGTTACTTTTTGTCGGTGTAACTGCATTTTCTTACATAAAAATAGCAAAACAGACATCACGAAGCAAATGTATTCCACAACAAACCCAAAGGTATTCGACTGAATTCATTTGATCTCGAAACTGAACGATCGGCCTGTTTTTTCCTTCTTTTTTCTCCTTTTCGGCAGTTTATTGGCAGCGATTATCGCAAAGGTACAAATGGTGAAAAATCACATTTTTCTTTACGACGTTGCGACGTTGGTATTGATACCAATATGACATTGAAGAGATTCCTTATTTATATATTTAAAACAAAATAAATGTGTCCATCTGTGCTTTATAGACTTTGCAACCATCTAACCGATGAGCTCTAAATCGGTTTCATTGGAAAAGTAATAATTTGAAAATGGTTTTAGACTATCAAACAGACCCACTCATGTTACGATATGATCAAAATTGTCAAAAATTGAATATCACTAGAATATACTGGTATATGAACTTTGTACACAGTGCCTTAGAAGGCACATCCTTTCGATATAGTTACAATTACGTACACGAAGTGGTTTCCAATCTAAAGAGGTGTTCGACAGGGATGTGTTGCGTCGCCATGGCTTTTCAACCTATTCATGGATAACTGTTTGACAGATTTAAAAGAAAGTGTGTATGGGTTAAGAGTGTATAAATTACTCATCAAATGTTTACTCTACGCTGATGATAAGTAATACTTGCATCATCTGCTAATGAGTTACAGGAGATGGTAAATATAATGAATGAAGCTTTGAAAAGGAAAGGAATAAAAGTGAATGTAAACAAAACGAAAGTTATGCTTCTTGAAATAGATGAATCTATGATGAATGGCAATATTTCAATAGATGGGGAACAAGTGGAAGAGGTGAACGAATTTGTATACCAGGCATCTAAATTTACAAAAGATGGAACATGTGAAAGTGATACTGAAGGGAGAGTGAAAACAGAGAATTTGGTATATCGTGCTCTGCACGGCTTTATGAATGGCCAGATGATGTCTTAAAGGGCCAGACTGGCTATTCACGCTGGAGTGTTAATGCCAACACTTATGTGTGATAGTGAAAGTTGGGTATGGCAGAAGAATCACATAACTAAAATAAATGCAGTAGATATGAGAGCGTTGAGAAGTATGAGTGGATTGAAATTGAGTGACCAACATAGAAATAGTGTGATAAGGGAACGTTGTGGTATTAAAGAAGATGTAGAGACTAAATTGAGAAAGGTATGCTTAGATGGTTTCTGCACGTAGAGACAATGAATGAAAGGAGACTGACAAAAAGGATTTATGAGTCAAGAGCAAATGGGAAAGTTTGAAGGGGAAGCCCAAGGCGAACGTTCCTGGACCAAATCCAGGACATTTTAAATAAGGCCAGGTCAAGAGTACTCTAAACAGATGTATTTGTATGAAAGGTTTAATGAGAATGAAAGAAGCGAAGGAGATATACAAAGACCATGGCAAGCGGAAGGGCATAGTTTCTGCCTATCCTTATGGGAATAAGGCGTGATGTTATATATGTATGTTTTAAATATATTTTTGTTATAAATATATTTTACTGTTTGTTTGCACGTGGATGTGTGAGTATGTGTGCTTGTGTGTGTTTTTAGATACGTGAAATCTTCGAATAATCATTCTTTTTGTCAAATAAATTACTTGTGAATAAATGTAAATCGACATCTATTAAAAGTTCGGTTAAAAGGTTTCAATGGTCTCCTTCTACGTTTTATGTATATGAAATTCGTACTAGATTGTATAGGAAGTTACTTTTTTAAAATAATTTCAGTACGTGACTATAATATCATTTGTCATTATAATGAGGTAGGTTTCGACATCTGACAGGAATAATGACGAAGTCATATTAAGCCATTTGACGTTTCGACACGGCGATGATGGTAAGCCAATTACCAATATGGATGACTTTAATTTCGTATAGTGACTCCGTCACTATTTATATTGCCATTATCTTTTGCGGGAGTACAATGTGTTTTAAATGATTATATATCCCAATAGATGTACCAGAAATTAATCTGCACATATAAAAAAAATATTTCACTGTTTATACGTGTATATAAAAACAGTAATTGTATCTACCTATATTCGCTATCTGTATACTATGAAACCCTCCAACGGGTGTAACCCAAATTAGTTTTATAAGAAAGATAACAACCCAAAAACGGTTTTAGACTCTTCCAATATTTTAGCCATTGACTTGAAGTTTAGCAAAGTAATCTCTTAGCAATGTAGACGATTACTAAGCTTGGATTTTTCATATAAAATATTTTAACATAAAAACTGTTTTCACATCATGCCTCTACTTATTTAATGTGCGTGCGTACAAAGTACACATATCAGAAGTGAAACTTCCTTGGCAAACTAATTTTTAAGTCTTGTCTATATTTATACAAATCTAAAACTTTAGATTTCCGAGACTTAGAAAAGGGAAAAAGGAAGATGTGTTAAGAATTTAATGTGTCATTAAAATTTTAAAAGTGTCGAAAATAAAGACAAATAATTTACTGAAATCTCAAATGACGGATTGTAAATAAAAATGCCACGTGTTATTTGACAATTTTAGAAATTGTTAATGAAATTTTGTTTTTCAAGTTATAATTTAGAAAAGAGATTTTATGAAATTTTTATTTTATATATTAAATCATTAAATGACGAGTGGCCAATTAAAATGCCACATGTTATTTGTAAATATTAAAGCTACTTTACCTTCAAACGAATAACGATATGAAAAAACGTTGCGGATCTTCGTAACGCTAATCACGCGTTTCACCCGTAAACATCCTACCCTCATGCGCCAAAATAAGTTTCATTTCAAAAAACCAGTATTTCAGTGGATGGAAAAAGATTTTATGAAAGTTTAAAGATTTGAATAAGATATAAATTTATTAAAAATAAATACGAAAAATGCAACTTTTATGAAAAAAATTGTATTCCTATGAACTAAGCAAACACTTATTAACCCGCAAATATTTCCAGCGCTGATATTTGTCTTAAGGGTGCAATACAAGACGTAATATTGTTAGTAATATAAACAGCTGCTAATTATGTCCAAGGCGTTAATCTGGAATGTGTTATTTGCTGAGAAGGCTATAAACCCAATAAATCACACGTGCCTTATTGGGTATTGTGACTTAGTATCCATTATTGACTTACCAGCATTTGTCAAACTAGCTACACTTATATTTTAGGTAGACGAGGATACATGTTCTAGCTTTTACTAAAATACAAACATTTGTCAAAAGGCGTTTACTTGTTTTTTATTGCTGACAGGTTGGTGATTCACTATAATCTAATCTGCTGGTAAGTGGCGATACAATCTGAAATGGACGTGTGTAAAAACTGTAAGAGATAATTTACTTGTTATCCCTTAGATTGCCCGGCCGCGTTTTATTGGCCCCTGTAATTAGCCCGGGTCCTATAACGTCGCCTGCCCCGCCTCCCACGGACTTAAATGTTCATGAAAGATTACCTAATGTTGTGATTTTTATGTTTGCTAATAGTTAAACTAAACAATGTTATCTTTTGTTTATTAAATTAAGACTCTGTGGTGTCATTTTCCGCTAAACTTTGAGAGAGTGAAAAAAGTTCGTCTTGTACTTATAGGCTCAAATCTTAAAAATTTAAACTTTTCTCAAGGGTTTTCATTGTTATTTACATCACATATATAATCAAAACCACCACAATTATAAAATACGACCTTCGACGCGACACACGCAACGTTGATAACAGTCACTTTATAACCGATTTATTTTTTTTGGTTTTTCTATTTTCTGATGCTGGTGTATCTCTACGCATATTTTGTTAGGACGTTGTTTAGCGAGAAATAATAATTAGATAAGATCAGGAATAAGTATATTAGAGGAAGTGTGCAAGTAGCAGCAGTGACCGAGAAGTTAAGGAGTGGAAGGCTGTCCTGGTATGGACATGGCAAGAGATGGGAGGATAGCTATGTAGGCAAGAGGACCCTAAATATGATGGTAAGTGCCAGAGCCTGGTCAGGGCGACCAAAAAAAATGTGGATGAACTGTATGAAAGGGAATATGTGTGTAAGAGGTGCAAATGTAGAAATGACAGCGGATAAAGTAAAGTGGTGAAAGAAAACATGCTGTGCCGACCCTACCTAGTGGGCAAAGAGCAAAGGAATGATGATCTTGTTTAGGGAGAAACGAAATAGATAATACACATTATGACTTAAAAAAAAACTGATATTTCTGATTGCCCGTGTTGAGACAGAACTATCGTAACATGTTAATTAGTAGTAGACAGCATTGTACCGGAATGCAAATTTCTTGCTTTGCAGCACGTCTTTGGTGTCCGGGAAGCAACTAACCAAAGCCGAAGCCTGCCAGTCCATACTCCATAATTATTAAATACAATTTCCTAAATTTGACATGACACCCCATAAAAATTGCTGACAAAGCCTCGCACCATTGCGATAACGTTAAATATCTGTAAATCTTGCGTAGTTTATCAACATATTTTAAAATATTATTTACAGGTACATAATACGATTATATTTATAGAATTTCCCGATATTTCAACCCATGCATTTATATATTCGTGGTATGTACCCGAAAATAATATTATTAAATATCTAGACACACAAGTCACTGACATACATCTCCGATAGTTGATTTTAGCAAATAGTCTTAATTGATACTATAGCACTGATACTGTTTGATTACATTAATTATTCAAAGTGTGAGATTGTTACTGATATCAAGCCAATTATCTGATCTTCATCTAGTTTAATATCCACAAAGGCATATTAGAGATTAGCTCTTTAAAGCTCGTAATCTGCAGACCGCCAGCTTTTTAATTTCAAATATATTTTCAACAAAAAAACCTCGAAAACTGTTTATTATTTGGCCCGACTCAGGACTCAAATCTTTGATCTCTTTGTAGCCGAAAATGCTGACCAAAAAACCAATGGAGCACTATCTTAATTTATAAAACAAAATAAATATTATTCTACGTTCTGAAATTAATGCAGTTAGTTATTAAAGACATTTTAATATTCCGATGCTTTATGTATTTATACTAATAGAAATGTGTTAGAAATTTTGTTTATCTGTTACGTTTTCAGGCTTAACCTTCGAACTAATTTAGGTAAATTTTGGTTTCAAAACAAACGGGAAATAGGAGACGGATATAGACTGCATTTTTCAAACCTTGAAGAAAGTGTAATAGGTAATTATCGAACGGGAACGATGTCTCGTTTATATCTATATTTTATTAAGAAATAAGACATACTTTTTCTGTTATATTACGTATATAATTGTAAATAAACCGATGAAAGATTTTGCCAAAGAAAGGTTTGTATCATCCCATTCTTTTTCAGATAACTTAGTTTTAAGTCTCAAATGAACCTGTTAATTATAAATATATGTAGAAGGAATGCCTTTAAACCCACTAAAACTATGTTTAAGGATGATTTAGTTACATACTATTTTAAAACACATGTAAACCGATGTGATGGAAATAGTTAGACGTGAATCAATTCTAGATTAAATTAGAGCAGGGCTTCGTACATCGCTCTATTAATCTCTTCATTTATATATATTATTTCTTTGGCTTCTTCGTACTAGTTTTGTTCCATACTACCATATATGTAAAAGATAGACAGCGAATTACATGTAGGGTTAGCATGTATTCGAAATTCTATAGATTATGTTATACAAGTAATAACAACTTGTATGTTTGTAACAATTAGTATAATAGTGTTGTGATTCGATGTTTATTTAAGGAGCGAATTTAATGAAATACCTTTATAACTTAGAGTTTTCGGCTACATTCGCCACTTTCGTTATACGATTGGAAAGTGTTTAAATTGACTATTGTAATTTATTTATTATAATCGTCGATAACTAAACAATAAAATTACTGTAATGAAATATTTGATTATGTGCGCTAATAGAATGTATAAAAATTTTAAATGTTTGCGTCATGATATTATGTATTGATTAAATTAAGCGCTGTGAGTGAAGACGTCGCGTTAACAGGCTGGCGGAGTTTGTGCGTAGAGTACGACAGTTGTAGTTTTGATATAAAGTGTATTAGTAAAGCGTTAAGAAAGTATTAACGTACTGTACTAAATTTAATGTTTAATGTAAATGTGTGTATAGATCAGGATTAATAGAAATATTCATGAATAAAGGAATATGTGTTATTTATCTCCAAAATAGTAACACAATGCAAAAGCGGAAGTTTTGGAAAACTGAAAAAAATTTAAATTAACCAATATTTTTTTTGATAAAACAGTGGCATTGTTGCTCATTTCATTATGACCTTATTTTTTATATTGCTGACAGGTTACCGGTTGACTATGAGCAAACTTGATGGCAAGTGATGACACAGCCTAAGATGTAAGCGCACTAACCTGGTATTAAGTGATTTACCTCTTATGGTGTCTACACAGGATCGTAACGGAATACAGTTTCTTGCGTGACGGTAGATCATTGCTGGTAGAGTGGTAACTGGCCATGGCTGAAGCCTCCCACCAGTCCAGACATGGGCAAATTGGACAGTACAATTTCCTAATATCACTTTACCGGGGATTAAACCCGGTACCTCGCAAAGCGAGTACTAGCACCACTTCGCTAGCGAGGCCGTCAGTTTTTGTCAGAGCTTTTAAGACATCTTTTGACACAAGACTTTACTAGATTCTACTTCAGATTAAAAAAATAGTGTGTTATTAAAATGGATATTGCTTTATCATTACTAAATTAATAGAATACGTTAAAATATGCAGTTTATTATTAAATACTTTATAAGTCGGCTCAGTATATTCATATGTTACGAGATGAGATTTTACATTTTTGTATTAGATTCTTCTGTAGGAACCTTATAATCCAAAATTCTCAACATTTTAATAAAGCATATAGTAGAATATTTCGTATAATTTGCAAACGGCTTTTCAATTCAATTATTTTTTTCGAATTGTGTCAATATTTTATTGTCTACGATAAATATTAGTGGTAACAAAACGTGAACACGTTCAAATTTTACCGGTCGTATTTTTAATATTTATTAGTATTCCTTCTAATCTAATCTTACCTGAACGGAACATCTTAACTGCTCAGTTAATTAACTTTGTCTGGTAGCTAGTTAGAGTCCAGAGAAAATATAACACAGAGTTTTAACGAAACTAAAAATTTAAACGATGATTTTTCACAGCACAGTTTTAAAAATATCACAATTGCTATTTGAACAAGATTTTGTTATGCTCACGACAAAATTTTGGTCACAATGACCACTATTATATCATATAGATATATCCGAACGAAACGAACGAAAAAGTTCTGCAACGCTAGACTGCTCTTCCAAATTACTAAGCAAAGAAAGGTCACGTACCTAGACCACGTGTTGCTCCATGATTGTTTCAACCTCCTCCAGATTATTATGATGGGTAAAATCCAAGGTAAGAGGATGGTTAGCAGAATGAATAAATCATGGTTGCGTAACGTGAAGGGTATGCAAGGGCATCGCGCCTGTGGAGGACTTTATGCACCTCGCGCAAATCCAAAAACGACTTACGGAGCTAACGGATAACCAGTAATGAACCTCTCCATTCACCCATCTACTCTCCATCGTAAGAAAAAGAAGGGACATGTTATAGTATTAGGGAGTATACGCTAACATCAATGAGGATTTGTGGTGGAAACGTGAGTGTGCTCTCTATTCCCTCACTCTCATGTGGGACTTAATAAATCCCATGGTGTTTAATATCCAGGGTTCAATGTTATTTTAATTGTTGCGGACGGAAGCACTGACTCTAGCGAGTCGCCGGTTTCTACTAATAATGATTGATCGCCGGCGATCCCTCTCCCTCTCTACCCACGATCGCCCTCTCTACTGCTCGTCACACCGTACGTGCCGAGTAGGAGAATTGTATATCATCACTCTCCCAGAAATTGAAAGCACATTTTGCCGTAGAACGGAGTAGATACCAGTACTAAGCGCAACTTGTGAAAATTGAACTATAACTCTACCGAACCGAAGACCGAAGCACGGCCACGGATAACTGAACAACCAAACCCTGAAGGCCCAAGTCCTGAACCTGAACAACCGAAAAACTGACGACCCAAACTATCAATAACCGAAAATCGAAAACCCTAAAGACCCCATACAGTCTACTGAACCCGGGCAAATTCGCCTGAACCAGAATCCCTTCCCAACATTTTGGTCCTTCGAGCCAGATCACTGAACTCGGAAGAACTAAGAACCCCATACAGTCCACTGAACTCGGAGGGATTTCTTTGAACCTGTTTGAATTTAATATTTGTTGTTAAAAAAAAAGTATCCAGGGAGCAAATCTGTGGTAGTCGGCATACTCACAATGCGATGGGAGTGGAGGAAGCTCCAAACCCTCTCAACCATTTTGTTCTGCACAGAAACCGCTTTTCTCATCGCACCAGTACTTGCTTCGACAGTACAATTTAAAGACATTGGAGTTTCTTATTGGCTTCTAGTAAACAGGTCGCAACGAGCAAGAACTTTGCGTACTTTGGTACGATGCTGTCTAATAACCATTAAAAGACAAATTACCTGTAATCGTCGGGCTACTATCGTTGACTGTAACATCACTCACCATAAGGTGAGGTTACAGTCAAGTCTTAACCTATCAGATAAAGACAAACTTTAATAGTCTGTTATATACAATTTTATGTACGCAGTGACCCTACACGTGATGTGATATCGTGACACATTTACTCAAGGGATTTTTATACATATCCGAAAGGGATACTTTTGTTGAAACCCTACGATAGCCTGCCGTGATTTACTTTTATGAGATTAGTTTATCAGATTTATTTTATAATCCACTCATTTTGGGAATATAATATCTTAATTAATTACAGACATTTATAGGGTATCTGTTACATTAATTTAATTACACATGGAAAGGTGGAACTTGGTTTATTAAATTGGTATATTTTTAAACATGAATCAGGGTGTTTGTTTTTGATTTTGAGGACACATTATCTACTAATCCCTTAATTCAATTACTATTAGTACTTCCTTTCCAAGCAAATTAATGATGAAATGAAAGGATACGGTTGCTAATAATTACTGTTGCTACTAACTGATTAAAAGGATACTGTTTCTACTACGGACTTACTATTACTATTAATTGATTAAAAAGATACTGTTGCTACTGCTTATGTACTGTTTCTACTACTTATTTACTCTTGCTACTAACTGATTAAAATAATAGTGTTGCTACTACTGACTTACTGTTACTATTAATTGATTAAAAGGATACTGATGCTACAACTTGGATTCTGGTGCTACTATTTCATTAAAAGTATACTGTTTTAAGTTTATACTTACTGTTGCTATTAATTGATTATTAAAAGGATACGGTTTCTACTACTGACTTACTGTTGCTGCTAATTAAATAAAAGGATACTATTGCTACTACTATAATTTAGTCAATTAAGTTTGTGTTGTGTCTTTGGCTAAGTAATGGTTTATTTCGTTACTTTATAATGAGTTTTAATTTTGAGTTATCATTTAGCTTAAGAATACCTCTCTTCGTTTTCTTGTAGTTGCCTGGGAGAGTTCGCTATGTTAGCGATCAGATTCCAATTATGCTCCTAAATGGCTATTGCACGACTTTTTATTTTGTGTTTTATGTATTGGGTGTACAATGTTGAAGTGTTAGTCATTCATTAAAGTCCAAATACATTCNCCTCTGTGCTCGCCGTAACAGGGTTTTATTTGATGCGGTTAGGGCGTTGATCCATACGGGTGCGCCATACAGTGCCATACTGGCGATTATTCCCGCATACAGTCTTCTGCAAGGTGATCCTGGTCCTCCCACGTTGGGTAGCAAACGTCCTAGCCCCGCTGCTGCATTGAAAAGGCGGGGAGTAAGTTGGGCTTTATGTATTGGGTGTACAATGTTGTATTGTTAGTCATTCATTAAAGTCCAAATACATTCTTTTAAATTTGTGTAAAGCTAAAGCTGAAAATTCCCACCAATTTCGTAATTTTTCTCAATAAGGAATCCAGGGCCTGTGCTAGAGTAGTTAGTACTGGCATCTTTAGGTCAACCACGCCACCAAGGCTATAGATATGATTTCTGATATTGACATATTCAACTCGAAAGAGGTTTCAAAATTCGAAATAATTACCGAGTTTCTTATTAAGTCAATTTCCAGTGTTATTCCTTCAGTTCGGCGTTTCTGGCGGCATTTATGTAAATTGCTCGAGGCTCAGTTAGCTTACAACATAATAACGTTGAGTTAATGTTGACGTATTGTTCGTCGCGTCGTGCAGATACGGCTCGATAATTGAGACGCTCCTTAATGTTGACAAATCACTGACAATTATATAAAACCAGCTCTTTCTTGCGGTGTCACACGCGTAGTTCCAGACCTCGGGATATATACATGAATGAATATGTTGTTATTAAGTGTTGCCCAACAACTAACACGTTAGGAACAATTGAAGGAGACCTATATTCATTAAGAGATACTTTTTAACTGACATCAAGAAAGCAGGAGGTTATCAAATCATTTTTTTATATAATAGGTGGTGCATGAGGAAATCGTATGAGTCTTATATTTGCATTACGCATGGATAACAAATGGGCGAATAACTGAAGATCACGACAATTGATTTCGATGATTAGTTTATTATCGGAAAGCATATACTTTAAGGATTATTTGATGAAAGTTTGGTTAGGTTTTGATCATGGGATCCCTGAAAAAGTAAAGGAACTCTTCAATTCTTAGGAGCAAATTAACGATACTCGGCAAAATCTTTAATAGGCTATCCGGATATTAGAGTTACATACTGTTGGTATAGTCAAGTGATTATCGTAGTTAAATATGATGATCAATGGAACTCCTCAATGATTTACAGAAAGGCAAATTACTTAATCAAATGCCAATGAACTTAAGTTTGTTGTTGCATTGCAATCTTTATAAAGTGTATTCTGTGTGAAGCGGTGGTCGCGGAGCGTGGGGGGAGGGAATCTTTTGTGTATTGGTGATGTTGTCGTTTAACATAAAAAAGACTGGTGATAGCGGGGTGGCAAAATAACCGACCTGTGACGCTAAATTATTATATTATTAGTATTTACTTTGTAAAATATGTCTACTAAATATGCAGTCAAAAGCACGTATAGTTTTAGAGATAGATCATTTATACTTATAATATGTAAGTGATCAAATTCGACTTATATATAGATAGTTAACAAACCTAATATAATTTAAATTACATCACTTGTGATCTATATCTAATAATCATCATATATATTTCTTCTGTAATATACGAAAATGTAACTGAACTCTTTTTAATCAGCTGGACTGATTTTGATGATTTTTTGTGTGGTCAGATGCATTCTGCAATGGTTTGGATAGACGATATAATCCGAACCTTTCCATGGGATAGGGAATTACGCGGATGACGGTGCTGAGAGTAGCTCATATCATTTATTTCATATTGGATAACGTATAAGTCGTACCAAATAAATTTAATTCATTTTGTTTTCTCTTATTGGTAAATAACTTAAAGAAGTAAATTTTTAACAAAATGTAAGATTTATATATCATAAAAAAAATAACAAACCAAAATACCCGACTCAGTTTGTTGTGGGTTCTTTTGAGATCAGGGCGCGAAGGAACCCTCGTAACTTTAGATTTTAAGTCGTTCTTGAGTACCATCATCAGACGTACATTAGAATTAGAATGTGGAAAAGAAAAATTGTTTGACGATTCATAGGTGCTGTAATATGCTACTTGAATAAAGATATTTTGATTTGATTTGATTTGATCCATCAAGCTTTATTAGGATATAAAAATTCTGATTTTGAAATGATACTAATAGTGCATTAAAATGTAACGAGAACTTTGCATTTTTTAGAGGATGCTATATTATGTGGGGGTATTTTTTTTTATAAAATGTGTAAAAAAATATTTTTTAAATCCCTTTATTTTAAATTTAGGGTAAAAAATTATAGGAACTTATTTGTAGGAAAAGCGTTTTTCTACCTGTTAATTTCTTAAGAATTTTTTGTAAGACGTATAGTTTCCGAGATATCGCCAAAAAGGTGTTTGCACCCCTTATTCCACAATGGCAGCCGGGGGATAAGGACGGTTACCCTACAAAAGTCGAGGTTAAGCTTCTATTAACCTACTCGTATCCCAAAATTAAACTTGCGTCTTCTAAAAAATGCAATATTAGGTCCTTAAATTGTTACATTTCAATGGATTATAAAGTTATTTTCTCTTTACATTAAGCAAGTGGAATTTATATCCTATCCTCCCCAGCATTTTACCTTCCAAGCAAAATTCACAGAATTCCACCAAATACTAAGTGAAATTTGAACAATTTTATTTACTTTCACCACGAATCCGTGCGATGAATATTAAGCAGCTAATTTAAAATATTTTGTTTTATTTATGTTTGCTATAAGTTTCTTATAAACCATCCAACACAAATTTTATTTTACTTTTTCAAGGAGAAAACCCCAAATAATTTATTCATAGAACATTAAAAAATAAATGGAATATTTAAATTACAAGCTATATGAGCTTTATTTTGTACCTTATATAGTTTAGTGTTTGCTTATAAGCACACACATGTTGGTAAGTGATGATACAGTTTTACAGTATTGGCATGCAAATGTTTTGCTTTCTTTCTGGTGGAGTGGTGACTAGCCACTGCCGAAACCACGAATCAGTTTAGACTTGAATTAGAAAATACAATTTATTAACTTTGTGTTATAGGGAATCAAACCTTCAAAATCAAAATATTCTTTATATACACAGACTCAAAAAGCACTTTTGAATCGTCAGTCATCCTTTGAAAGTTGTTACCGATGAGGAGAAACCGGCATGAAACTCGGCAGTTACTCTTTTATAAAATGAGTTTTTGATATAAGTCTTAAAATTATGAAGATATAACTTCAAAATTTGATTGATATCTCATTAACCTGACAAATTACTACTTAACCTTTTAATTTTATCCCTATATAAAAATAGGCTTAAAATAGGAGTCATGACAGAATATATACACATATAAAAAATAACAGTGCAAAATTAAATTAAATAAAGATGCAAACACGTGTTTTGTGTGTGCATGACTGCGCACGCGCCTGTCTAGTGTCTGTATGAGTTTGTGTGTATGTTTGTAAGTGTGCCCATGTTAGCGTGTGTGTCTGTATATATAGAAGCCTGGATGTGTATATTATATCTGTAGAAAGTTGATTGGTTTTTATATAATGTAGTATTAATTTAGTTATAAGAATAAAATGTAACTGTTTTTTCCCTTGTTATATGTAATTGTTATATATACCTTATTTTAACTTTGTGAGATTTTATTATTTCTTTTTTATATTGTGATTTTGATAAATGCAATAAGTCCTTCTAGAAGCCCTTTTTCTCATATTTAATGAGAGAGTACTTTTTAACATGTGGTATAGGTACAAAACAAAATTAACTATGCGCTTTAACTAAACACATACTTAATCACTAAAACATATTAACTTAAAAACACAACGATGCTACCTCCAAATCAGCGGAGAAAACGCCAAAAGGCGCAAATATGAGAGCCTTGCTTTAGAATACATATTTGTGCCTTTTGGCGTGGAGACATAGAGACCGTGGGGTCCTGAAGCTAAAAGCTTTTTGAAACAAATTTCATCTCACTTAGTTGATGTCACCCGTGACCCTAAGGCCGGGTGGTACTTTGGACAGCGTATAAGTATCGCTGTCCAAATAGGTAACGCTGCCAGTCTTACCCATCCATTTGCTTCTGATGACGCATTTTAGTTACTTTTATTTTTTGTTAAGGTTCGATATAATGATTAAAAACACAAATTAGTACAAATATGTATATTGGTACTCTTAAATCAATTGTATATTAACACATCATTATAACATAGTTTAGTCGACAAGAAAAGAAGTGTCTTCAAGTGAAAGAGGAGTTAATTAAGGGCCCAGGCGCATAACTCAGTGGTGACCACTTAATAGCGCGCGTGATTTGCATTCACTCAGCTCCCGTCTGAGGCGAGAAAATCGCTGTACTTTGCACCCTCCCACTACTAGTGTTACGTAACGAGGAATGAATATTCCGCAGCACATACATAATATAAATAGATTGAGTAGTTTCTCAGCCTTTAAGTCACATCTTACGAGATTTTTCATTAAATACTTGAGTTTCTTCACAAGTTTTTGTACGTGGAACTTGCAATACTTGAACGTATATATTTAGGATTGTATTTTTACTAATATTATAAAGAGGAAACAATTGTGTTTTTGTATGTATGTTTGTTTTTGTATATACGTTTTTGTAAACTGCCTCATTGGTCTAGTCTTCAACATGAGGTCCTGGGATCGAGTCCCAGGTCGGGCCAATTCAAAAATCAATATTGAGTTTTCTATTAAGATTTTCTCAGTATTTGCTCGAAGTTGTGATGTTGGCGGTGTGATCCACTCGCAAGCGTCGGAGAGCACGTTAAGCCGTCGGTCCTGCGCCTGATATCTCTCCGGACGTGTCAGATTCCCGTCACATCGGACTATGAGAGTGAAGGAATAGTGAGCACACTTGTGTACTATGCCTGCCACTCCGCAGTGGAGCAGTGTGGTGGGTTTATGCTCTAAAATCCCTCGCACCTCGGAGTAAGGAGGCCTGTGCCCAGCAGTGGGACGTTAATGGGCTGCTACTTATTTTTTTATATGTGTTTGTAACTGCATAAGCTGCAATTTCACTGAGCGACAAAGGCTATATTACTTTCTGAAAAACAACAGGGATGCTTAAGAAAAATGCATTATGTAATCCAAAATGTGAGATAAAAACTCGTTATTAAAGCGTGCACTGCAAAAACTATTGAAGATAGAAAAAAAAGTTAGCAATAATATTAGAGTACATTATGAGGATATCTTGTTAATAAACTCCTTACAAAAATACTGCACTGATTTTGATAAAATTTTTGTGTCCATGTACTTATAAGTAAATCACATTGATAATCCTGATATATTACGGTTTTCCCGGTATTGCTATAGCGCCGGTAACTACAAAAGTGTCATCATCAGAAACAGCTATTTATATAAATATATTTGATTATAATTGTGTTTAGTATATATATGCCGGAGTGCGGTAGTCTGTGGAGCGCTGGCGCCATCTGTCTATCAGCACGGGGTAGAGTCAATAGTGACAATCCGGCGCGCGTCTCTCAGTAGTTCTCAGGTGATGGTCCGCCAGAGCGGTCGACTATTGAAACTGTCACGTTCCTAGCTGTTATTGTTAATGTTGTGTAAATTGTTATCGGGAACATTAAGTGATTGGACATTATAATCTGAGTTAATTAATAAAGTGTTTGATCGCACCAACATTACCCACCAAAGTCCATAGTACGGAGATGGAATTATGGATGCCACTAATGACGATGTCGGCGGAGAACCGTATGCCCCCATACTTTATGCTCCTTCTTTCTTATTCTCCAACATATATATTACTTACCGATTTTGAAGAAACCTTTTCCAGGTAAATTCATGAATTAACCATTCGATGTAACAATTAAAAGATTTTCACAAAACCGTGAAATCGACGGATAATGATACCGGACACAGCTAGTATATATATAGCATATATGTAAAAGGTAAAAATAAGTAGTAGTCCATTAATGTCCCAGTGTTAAGCACAGGTCTCCTCACTTATAAGAGAGACGGTATTTAGATAATAGTGAATGCGTGAAGTGAAGTGAATGCGCTAAGACAAGTGCACTCTCTCTTCCTTCACTCTCATAGTCCGATGGGACGGCAATCTGATACGACCGGTGATAGATCACGCAGAGGACCAACAGCTTAACTTGCTCTCCGAGGCAGTGAAGCACATCGCCGACATCACAACTTCGAGTAAACACCGAGAATTTTTTAACAGAAAACTCAATATATTTTTTTTATTTCGAGCAAACCGGGTCCAGGTCCTCATGTCTATAGCTGAAGAAGCTGATCACTATACTACTAAGGGAGTTGCATATATAAGGTAAGGTAAGTAGCAGTTCATTAGCGTTCACTGCTAGGCACAGGTTGTCTCACTCGTAGAAGAGATGATTTTTAAAGCAAAGACCCACCACGCTGCTCCACTATAGATAGGCAGGCATAGTACACGACGTGAGGGGAATCCGACACGACCGGAGAATGACCAGGCGCAAGACCGACAGCTTAACATGCTCTCCGAAGCATATTAAGAACATCTAAATAGAAAACTTAAAATCGTCAAATTGGCTCTGTCAAATATCTCCAATGGACTCCAATCCAGAACCTCATGTCTATAGTCGAACGTGCTAACCACTAGACTAATGAGGCATTCAGTTGCAGTTGCATATATATAACCGAAAATATTAGTATTTATCTCTTAAACGTCATCTTACAGCGTCAGATAATTTTTCATTTTTCATTTTGCCCACAAGCCAATTGTGTGAGCCGCTTCGTTAGCGAAAGAATACTTCGCTACCAACCTTGATTTAATTTCACCCAATAAGTGGGGGGAAGGGGGAGGACTCTTGACTCTAATCTCATTTGCTCCCAGCGACGAGGTTTCTGTTCAAAACTGTTTTTATTGTTGAAATAGCTGCACTAGGTTGATTTATTTAATTTTTTCACTACAATATCAAACATTTGCCTAACAAAAGTGGTTAACTTATAAATTGTTTTATTTTATTGATGATTAGTTAGAGCTTAACCGTGACCATTTGGGTGACAAAAAATCTCTTTTAATGACAGTCATTTGACATGATAACGTCTTATAAGTCAATGATTGCTGACTGCACGCACGACTTGTCATGATCCGTGTGAGCCGAGCGTGAAAGTGAGAGTCCGGAACACGCGATAGAGATGCGCGATCGACCTAAGCGTTCGGCATGTCACATATATCTTTGTTCTAGTCCATCGATCTTTTTCTATCGTTTATAACAACATCAATATAACATTAATGGTTTTTTTTCGAGTGATCTACTTTTATTGGACTTCCCAATAAAAAATCACTTCGAATTGATATTAAACGTTGAAACATTAGTATTGTGTAATGTCTGATTTATAATTGTATTAATAACATTTTGAATGATATTTTATTTTAATTTCTGGCAAAAATAGTTATTATTTTATATATTTAAACGACTGTAATTAATTTAATTTATAAAATAAATAAAACTACACATTACATCAGTTAGATGCGGGGATAATATATTTGAATATGTTTTCTCATAAAATTATAGTGTGCAAACCGACATTGCTGGCAACTAATTCCTTTTTTTACTTCACAATCTTAAACTAGATGTTCCTCGTGGTATCACAGTTTTAAACGTCTCGTGATGGATGAGGTTTATGGTCTTAAATGTTTCTAAATCTTTGCTTTATTGCCTTTCTAATGAAACATATCGATTGTTGTTGTTACAATTGTATTGTAATTATGTTTACTCTTATATATATAGATGTAATGTTAAACTAATTGCTTTAAATACATTCTACTCCCGCAGTATCTTAAAATATAATGCAATATAAATAGTGACGGAGTCAGTAAACTAAATTATAATCATTCATATCAGTGTCCAAATGGCAAATGGCTTAATATGACTTCTTCATTCTTCCTGCCAGACATCCTACCTCAATATAATGACAAATTATATTACAATCGGTTTCAGGAATTATTTAAAACATAATAATCTATTCCTATGCCATCTCGCACTTCCTATTTTTCTGTTATTATAAATAAACTAGTTGACTCGGGCCACTTTGCCTGCGTCATATAGTTGTAGAGATTACCGTCATTCAAGGGTCTTTTTAATTTGATCACCAAAAACGAAGGGTGTAGTGAGTGACTTCTAAAAGATACATATACAGTATTACGGACTTTCTTTAAGTAATTTTAATGGGGAACAATTTTATCATACTTGTTTTTTTGCGAAACTTTAATCGTTAAGTGTACGCATTGAAATTTTTCGAAAAGTAAATAGACCCCCCCGATTTTGAAACATTCTTCATTACTGTTTCGTTTTTATAAGTCTTAGAGTAATGATATATAGGTTATAGCCTTCCTCAATATATGTGTTATCTAACACTGAAATATTTTTTTAAATCTGACCAGTAGTTCCTGAGATTTCCGCGTTCAAGCAAACAAACAAAGTGTTCAGTTTTATGATATTAGTATAGGCGGTATAGATATACGTAGCTAGCCTATCCACATGAGTTATTACCTAACACAGTTGAGTTAGCATTTTATAGTATAGAATCGATGCAGCGTGAGTTATCGCTTCGATTGATGACCGATTCTGCCTGAGGCGATAGCGGAGTAGAGAACGAATGGCGGCATTTGTCAGCAACTCTACAAGAAACGCTCCATATTGGAAATATAGCAGACTTTGCATTTTACTCAAAATAAAATGAAATATGAAACAAGATAGCAAAAAAGCTACAGAAGTTTGGAAATAACAAGTAGTGTATTACTTTGTTACAACCAATATCTGCTACAGATAACTTCGTGAAAATGTACTAAAGTAGTTTCAGTGATCATAACGTACTGACTATAACTCATTACTTTTTATCAAAATATTGATGACTAGCGGCCCGTCCCGGCTTCGCACGGGTAGACATAAATAGGTACAGATATTTAAGTTATAAGCATGATAATTAAAACGAACATGAATTGACATATATTCTAAAAAAAGTGTGATTCCTAATACTAAAACTAAATAGCTTTGAAAAGAACATTTTAAGAGAAGCATAAAAATGTGTTGAAAAAACTCGAAATATTCAATGTCGCTTGCGTCCACTGCGTAAGGTAACCTAGTTCATAATGGCGCAACCCCTTCTCCCGCACTGCCCCTCTCTCGTCGAGTTAGTATTTTTATTTTAATTTCATGATATCATTTGAATGGATTATCCGATTTCAATAATTCAAAAAGTAATCATCAGGTATTGAGACAGTCTTGAATATTAAATTATTTATTTGGATAAAATTTTATAAATGGTACGGATAATACGTTCTGAGTTTGATCGGCATTTCTATCAATTTGTTAAATGTAAAAAAGTAGTTATAGTGACGTAACTACAATAGTTAGACATATGGTCTCGCAATTTTTTTTGTAGATATTGATATATTCTGTGATATTGTTGAATATTTTTTGTCCTATCATTAATACTCTTCACAGCGTATGCGATGGAAGACATTTTATAGCTAATTTTTTTACACCTTCGGTTGGTTTTAATAGGAATTTCTAAAGATTCCTATAGTACTAAATATAGCCTATGTTATTCAGTGATAATGTAGCTTTCTAATGAAAAAAGAATTATTAAAATCGGTCCAATACTTTTTGAATATATTCGTTACATACAAAAATACAAATCTTTCCTATTTATAATATTAGTGTAGATAAAATGTAGTCTTTGTTACTTTATTAGAATAAACATCTGCCAATGTAAATGATATTATTACACTAACTATAAAACACTGAAAGTTTCATAAAAAAGTATACAGTAGTTTGAAAGACCACCCTGAACGAAACAAACTGATTACGAGACATTAATATAATAACAAGTAGTGTTACATTATTACACCCAATATCTGTTAGAGGAAACTTCGTCAAAATGTAGTAGTTTCAGAGATCAGCAGGGACGAAATGGATGAAACATTACTTTTTTTACAAAATATGATAATAAGTGTAGTCTCTTACTTTATTATACTAACTGCCGCTGAAAATATCGTCAAAATGAGCACAGTAGTTTCAGAGATCAACCAGACGAAATAGACTGATTATGAAACATAACTTTTTAAGAAATATTCTATAATATACTGTAGTCTGTGTGTCTTTATTATACGCAATGGTTACTCAGAGGTAATTATGTCAAAATGGGTAGTAGATTCAGAGATCAGCCAGATGGATTATGAAACATTACCTTTACACTTTGTGTGATTTTATGTATATCAACGTATCTCCTCTTAATATAAAGAAATACTACACAGTGACATGTTTTTTTTTCAGGCTGGGAAATGTCTTTATGCACCTCGCTCACACGAAATCTAAGCGAGAGTGTGGGACTCTCTGGCAGTAAGCTAGAATACACCACTAAAACCCAGCGATACACTACCCATCCTTTAATGGTGCACCAGAAGAACAGTTGACGCAATCTACCTTGGAACTCCGGGACTCCCCCGCTGGGAAACTTAGGAACGGGATAGGAGAATCGCAAATCTACCTCTTTTACCTCCTAATCTCCTGTGCCGGAAAAAAGGAGCGCCTATAGAGTCCTCTTTCATGTGCCTTCTTCAGCGAAACAGATTCGCAAAAAGAGGCCTCTGCCCTCCACTACCATTCGCTAGTGAGCATTGCGCCAACTATACCCTCCAACGAAAGGTCCCCTCCGACCAACGACATCAAAAGATGCCGCTGGGGTCATTCGGTGACATTGCAAAAGAAGTAATTTTGCTGAATTTCAAAATAATCACCAATATTCTAGGCTTATTTGTTTATTGCTAACAGGTTGCTTTTTTGCAATTGCTACAAGCAAGCCCTGACTGTAATCACATCTGATGGTGTGTGATGATGGAATCTAAGATGGAAGCGCACTGATCTGGTAAAAGGCAATTTACCTCATAATTTCTACACAACATCTTATCGGAACATAAATCGCTTTCTTGGTGGTACGTCTTTCCTGGTAGGGTAGCAACTAGTGAATCCGAAGCCTTCCACCAGATAAATTAATGTAGAAGAAAGAAAGAAAAAAGAAGACTGTTTATTGAGATCTCATAATTGCAAAGGGACAATATGTTCTTATCTTTGATATTTCTAGAAATTAGTTGCGCTGATTAAAAAAAGTGACCATAAAATTTGATTTTGCAATTGATTAAATTCTTGTACCATGTTAAAACATTAAAGCCATTTTAATGAAATGTTATCGTCACGATCATTGACTGATTGCGCGAGCCGCGAGCGTAGATGGAGGTACAAATGGAGGCATTTGTCAGTTGTCATCTGATAAGTAAGAGATATGGAAAACGTCAATGACGTATATATTTGCATATATTATTTGCAAAACCCACTTATGAATTAAGGTTTGATAAAAAACCACCATCATATAGTCCTTTTTTTTACTTGACATTTCGTTTGAGTTAGTTTTTCGTAAATAATTTCAGGATACAAAAGCCTTTGATACTCAATATTTTCTATATTTGATATTATAATAGGAATTGAGCTTTCAATACTAGGAATTTACAAACGAATTTAATTAATCTAGATATAATTGGCGTATTGACTATATTTATTTATTAATAAAGGCTTACCAAATAAGGCTCGTACAAATTCTTCTTAAACTGAATTCGATCTATCCTCTTTTTGTCGGTTTCTTTGTTTAAAGGCATGCACTACATTGACAGAAAAAAAAGAAAGCGAAACTATTTATCTAACTATAATATCGGCAAGAGTAGTTTCTGTGGGAAAGGGAAATTTCAAATACGAGTATATTACGTATTAATACTCTAGTATCTTATTACTACTCATTACTAATACTCTCGTATCAATAAGCCAAAGCGAAGTCGTCGTCTTGCTATTTGATATTATAACTCATTTTTCCCTCTTTTATAAGAGGGAATATCTAAAGGATTTCATCAGATGATACGTTTTCATTTTGTTTATTAAGAAAACATATGTGGTAATAACAATATTGAATAAATCCCAAAGTTTTTCTTTTCCGTATTCACGACATCACATTTAATCACTCTGTAAAACATAAATTAAAACAGTGTGTGTGTACTTATGTACACGCGTTAGAAGTTGTACTTCTTTGGCGTTACGAGATAAAAATCTTTTAAAAAATTAAAATGTTGACTACAGCTAACTTCAGGGTATCGGTTTTTTGTAAGCCCAGCATCATTTTGACATAATTTTTCCCTAACGCGCCAAAAGAAGTATAACTTCAAAAAAATCTATATTATCAAACGAAAACAGATAACGACATAATGATATTTTATTTTTTTTTCGAACTGTGTTTAGCTGTTAGCCCTACTGGCTTTTACAGCGTAAGTATAATAATATTAATGACACCTTTAATGGGATGGGACCGAAAAAAACAATACTGATTTGAAAAAAAATCATATTTTTAAACCTTTTATTAGCATTATTTACGCTCCATCATATAAATACAGCTAAATAAAACGAAATACATTACTTTACTAAAAAATACCAACAAGGAAAAACAATCAGCTGACGCTTGGGTCAACGACAGCACGCAGCCACACCCGTTGTGCGTGTAATGTGAAATGTGAATGTGAAATCCAATTCTCGGAATGTCTATATCTCATTAAAAGTTTTGTTATTGAAGTGAAACCTCTTTACGGATGAAACGAGTCATTAGCGTCACGAAGATGTGCAGTGTTTTTTATGCTAATTCGTTTGAAGGTTATGTAGTTTTCATATTAACAAATAACATGTGGCTTTTTCTAATTTGATATACTATTTTTCATAAAATATAAAATTAAAATATGTCATAAATTCTCTCTTCAAAAAACACGTGGCATTTTCATTTACAATTCGTCATTTGAGATTTCAATATATTATTTGTATTAATTTTCAACGCTTTTAATATTTTAATGACAATCAAATTCCTATCTTCCTTTTTCCCTCCCTCTAAGTCTCGGAAATCTAAAGTTTTAGATTAGTATAAATATAAACAAAAATTTAAAATTTGTTTACCAATGAAGTTTCACTTACGTATACGTTTCTTTTGTCTATTAATCAACTGTTATATATAACTATAGTTAAGTTTCTGGGGCTGTTCTGCCTCATTATTTATTTTAGTCAGCTTCTTTACATAATAAGGTTTTCTGGAAGAGATTGCTTGTAGCAATAAGACCGTCTTTGCACGCTATAATAAATAGTAGCTTAGTTAATATGTCTTTTATTTTGTGTGTAATAAAGTGTTTTTTTCTCTCTCTCTCTGTCTCTCTGTTTTATAGGCTTACAACTGCATAGTTTATGTACCTGTTATGAATGTCATGGCTGTGTTTTGATGTTCACCATTAGCGACAGCATACCCGCAAGGCTGGCTCCACTCGATTGCCATGTGTCATCTATCGACATGTATGACGGAGGGTTGTAGGCGCCGTAGAGCATAAAGAACGACGTTGAATTGATTACCGACCGCACTTGACAAGTGGCCGTTGTGTACCAACTGAAAGGGTTACTTCACGCAATGTAATTTACAAAAATCACTGCTCACTCTGAATCATCAATGAAACTGATAAAAAAGCTATATATAGAAAAAAAGAAAGAGGTCTTGATATATACAAGGTGTTATGAGACCGCTTCCAAAAACGAAGACAGATGATAGTACAAATGAGAGACACCTTTGATGATTAGGTGGAAAACAAATCGATCTATTAAAAAAGAATAATATCTTTAACTACCTCATTGGTCTTGTGGTTAGCATGTTCGACTACAGACATGAGGTCCTGGGTTTGAGTCCCGGGTCGGGCCAATTCAAAAATCAATATTGAGTTTTCTATTAATATTTTCTCAATATTTGTCCCAAGATGGGAAGTTGGCGGTGTGATCGACCCCCGTGCCTCGGAGAGCACGTTAAACCGTCGGTCCTGCGCCTGATCTGTCTCCCGTGGTGTCGAATCCCCGTCACATCGGACTATGAGAGTGAAGGAATAGAGAGTGCACTTGTGTTCTATACCTACCAATCCGCAGTTGAGCGGCGTGGTGGGTCTATGCTCTAAAAACCCTCTCTCGTACGAGTGAGGAGGCCTGTGCCCAGCAGTGGGACGTTAATGGGCTGGTGCTTGCTTACTTTTATTTAATATCTTTTACTGTCTCTTTGGTCTAGGGGTTAGAATGTTCAACTATAGACATGAGCTCTAAGGTTCGAGTTCCGGGTCGGGCTAATTCAAAAATTAATATTGAGTTTTCTATTAAGATTTTCTCAATATTTGCCCGAAGGTGGGAAAAATTTGGAGGTGTGATCAACCCCCATGCCTAGGAGAGCACGTTAAGCCGTCGTTCCTGCGCCTGATCTCTCTTTAGTTGTGTTGGATGAATGAGGAGGCCTGTGCCTATTTACCTTATATAAAAATCAATTACTCTTTGTTAGTCTTATTAAAACTTGAGAAAGGCTGGACTGATTTAGCTAATTTTGGTTTTGAAGAACTGTAGAACTGTTTGGTACTTGTAGAAGTCTAGGAAAAGTTTGAAGGGTTAGTAACTATTAAACGATTGACTGTCCGGCAGTGTTTTTTAGTTAACCCAGTAATTGTCTGCGCTTGTTTGAGTCGATTGCCCCGCGGGTGAAATGACGCTAAAATTCATGATTTTTATGTTTTCTAATAGGATACTACACAATGTTATCTTTTGTTTATTAAATTAAGACTCTGGTGTCGCGACATGTAGCGCTAAACTTTGAGATAGTGAAAAAAGTCGGTCTTCTCTTCATAGGCTCATAGGTTAAAAATTAAAACTTACCTCAACAGTTTTCATTGTTGTTCACATCACTTGTATAATCAAAAACACAAAAAATCTCTAATAAACACTCATAGTTTATAAAATACCACAAAAAACCTTAAGGAACTTCGAGGCAACACACGCACCATTACTAACGTTGACTTTGTAACTGATTTATTTTTGTTTTTACGGCAGTTACCTTGAAGCCAAAAAGGTAAAACACATTATGGCTTAAAAAAAGAGATGCTTATATTTCTGATTGCCCAAGGGACAGTACTCTTACAGCGTGTTTAGTTGACACGGGCAATTCAACGGTTAAAAAACTGATTGGAAAATAGTAAAAACAACAATTACGCTTTCCCTTACAAACTATTCCTACCTATCAAACATTTAATGTTCGTCCCATCGTTTAACAATAAAATTATATTTAAAAAAAAGCTGTATGATATTTGCTCTTTCCTTTTTGACATCTGACATTAAGAAGCATCAATTTCTGATCGGAACTATATTTTACGGACTTTGGAGCGAATTTAAGTGTAAAGGTCGCGTTTTTTGATAAAGAATTATTTTTGTTCCGGCTAAGTTTTGACCATATTTTTTACTAAAGTTAAAATTTTCTGCAATTATCATAAAGCTTTTTATTTTTTGATTCGATGATACATAGCCATCGATTTTACTAAATAAATATTGCTAAAAAGTAGGTGTATGAGGTAAAGATAAAAATCATAATAGTAAAACTAAAACTAAGGCAATTTATGCTTCGGGGAAAATTTAAATGAGGCTACATAACTAGAAAAAATGTCGCATTTGTCACAATATATACAAGCAAATAAAATTGCTCGTTTCATATGAAATATACTGTCAACTAAGCAACAAATAAATAGCGACGTATTTTAAGTTTCACGTTTAATTTGTACGCACGCAAAGTTCCGGGGGTTAGATAGCCGGAAAAACTATTTACAGAGATATAACGTTACTCATATATTTTAATTGAGACTGCGGGGATTATAAAAACTTATCTTTTCCCACTCCGTAAAAGTGGGGTAAAATGTTGCTAATACTGAGAAAAGAAAAATTAAAGAAAACACCACACCGCTGTAAAACGTATAAAAGAAAATGAACTGCTTGCAGAGTTGTTAAATAGCCTTTCCCTGTGAAGTTTCTGTTCCTTTTGTTTCGAAAATCTTAAAGGCAAACGAAAATATTACACCATAATGAAAGATCAAACTTTACAAAACATTTTACAATGTAAATGAGTGATATTGTCTTTGTATTGGAATAAATCGATGTATTGCTATATATATACAAAAGATATCCAGGTATCTGTTGACTCATCACGATATCTCTGGAACCATAAGGCGTAGAAACTTGATATTTGGTAGGAATATTCCTTTTGCCGAGTAGAGGTCAACTAAGAACGGATTTTGCGAAATTCCAACCGCAAGGGGGGTTGCGAGGTCGTTAACTATTACTCATCACGATGTCTCTGGAACCATAAGGCGTAGAGACTTGAAATTTGGTAGCAATATTCCTTTTTCCGAGTAGAGGTCAAATAAAAACGAATTTTGTGAAATTCCACCCGCAAAGGGGTTTGCGGGGGCGTTCATTAAATAGATTTAAATTTTCACATTAAAATGAAATTCAAAATTCACATCTACAAACTATATATTTTATGGTATGTAAAACTTTTTTTTGACATAATGAAAAGTAAATTTTAGGAAATTCCACCATCAAAGAGCAGTGCGGGTATGTTTCTTATTTGGGAAACTATTTGCCTAAATTAAAGAAAATTCTACCAAAAAAGTATTCCACGCAGGCGAAGTCGCGGGTTCAGCTAGTATTACATATATAGTTATTAAAAAGTACAACTTGTAATTAAATACGTATACTTTTGTAATTACCATTCAAGTAAAAACATTTTAAACGTTTAAAAATTACCAACTGATCTGTGCCTGACTGTGTTTACCTGACACTGACGAAAAAGAGAGAACAAATTCAATAACAATAAAAAAGAGTATTGTGAGTCAATCTTAAAAGATAGACGTATAAGTATTGGGAGTTTTATTTAGATATGTTTATAAGGAATAATTTTGTCATACATGCTTGTTGCGTAACTTTGTTCGTTTACGCAGTACAAGCAACGGTAGCTCTCAAAAATAATAAATTTTCTTAATTTTTGTAACATTTTTTATTGATTTTCCGCTGCTATTGGTCAAAATTTAATGTTATATATCTCATAGCCTTTCATTTGAAATGGGCTAATTAACCCAAAAATAATAAGAAAGTAATTCAATTTAAACCATTATTTTTGAAATAAGCACATTCAACCAAAAACACTCTTCAGCTTTATAATAGTATCTATATATACAGAATACATGATGAAATAGTTTCTTAAAAATAGCTTTGATACCAAGTTCCTTATAAAACATTCACACAAACGGTTGTTAAAACCGAGCAAAAGAGCAAAACATGGATTTGCAGCTAATTAATCGAGAAAAGAGACTCTTTTTGTGGAAAAAACTTCGCCTCAACTGGAGATTTGTATTGATTTCCGTACAAGGTGGCGGTTAAGCTACGAATGCATTTACACTCGACATATTTCTTTTGTTTAACTACTTAATTAGCAATTCATTTTACATTTTTGACAAATAAAAACGCGGTTTTTCAGTATTTTGTGCATGAATTGTCAAAAACTCTTAAGAGTAGAAGTATAAACAGTAGTTCAATTGTACATAATTCGAAAGAAAAGAAATCGTTTACTTGTTATTTATTGAAGTGAAACTTCTTACGTCATGCGTTATAAAAGATAGTGAGAGATAGAGTGTAGATAAATCTTTACAGTCACATTTTACTTTAAAAAAATAACGACATGATAGACGAATTTTAAATAAAATTAAACTATAGAATATAATCCTTACTAATATTATAACTGCGATAGTAGTTTTGCTGTCTATTGCTCTTTGATACTAAAACTACAGAACCGATTTAAATGAGTTATAGATATAGTACAAAGATATTCCAGAGCTTGACAAAGGACTACATGCAATTCAAACAGCCCATGAAAGTATTTAGACGTGTGTGTCTTATTTGTAAAATAATGTGCCTAAATTATTAGAATTGCTACCCAAAAACACTATTTCACGCAGACGATGTCGCGAGTACAGCTAGTACAATATGAGTAAAAGAAGTTTCCTTTCTTCAACGTGTACGTGTTTATTAGCAATTTAAAATTGAATAATAAGGCGTTAATTGTTTAATATAATAATTATAGCTTATAGTCTTTAGACCTAACCTAAACTATGCTGAAACCTATTGCTGTCACTTAGGTTGCTTTTTCAAATTCGGTGTCCATCTTAGTGTCTCACTAAAAACGCGTTTCCCCATATTTGTACGGGATACGGCTTGTTGGAGTATATTACTTCTTATTGACACCTTGACAGGCTTCCTGAATTGTAATTTAGACTCTACAAGTCAAGCAAATAAAAACACTTGCGAAAAAAAAGTTTGCCAGGGAACACATATCTACATAAGCTCTTGTGATCCACGTATTTATGTTCGTAAATTTATAAAAACAACCATCCAAAATAAATTGAATAAATTTACTCACGGTATCGAGAAAGCACTACTTCGTAACAATATCTTAGACTGTACCATCACGTAAGATCATAGAAAAGTAATAATCAGACCTACGAGTATAAGCAAAAAAGAGATCACTTGTAACCGTATTTTTACAAAAGTATGCAATGAAAGTAAGAAATAAAAGTGTGCCAGTGAGCACATCTATGTAAGCTCCTGTGATCCACGTCTTTATGTTCGTGAATTTATAAAAACAAGCGCTCCAAATAAAGTTACTAAAACTTTACTCACTGTACCGAGAAAGTACTAAAATGGCGCACAGTTTAATGACAACATTTTGTCTCCCGGACAAAAAGTTGCAAGAATTTTGTTACAAGTGTGTCCGTAACATACAAATTTAAATGAAAACTGCAAAACTCTGTTGATACAATGCATATTTCGTAAGTCAGGAGACATTTAAAACTACGCTTTCAAATGTAAATTTATTATAATTTCCGGTTTGAAATTTTAATACACATAGTTACAGGAACAATTTACTTAAACGTACATTCTTTGTACTCAGCGAAAATCTAATTTATAAAGTTGTTTTGAAGTAATAATAGCTGCTTAAAATATTCTAGCTGTTGTACACTGTGTCACTTGTGTAGTTATCGATGCCAAGAAGAAGTAGAAAAATCGGTTTCATTCAAAAGGTGAAGACGCGTTTGAGGACATTTACTCTTTCGCAACATCGTCAATAAGAACACATTTCTCCATATTCTCATGGGGTCAGAAACTACCCGAGAGACACGACGTAGAACAGTTTGATTTTTCAAATAATGTGTATGTGTTTATAGAAACTTATAAATATTTCGTTCAAAAAGCTGAACCATGTTGATTTACATCGGCAAAAACTTGTCCCTTGGGAGACTTCCTATCGTGCGTTACTCAAATTCAATTACTTTCTGTAAAAATGGTAAATAGTTCATCTATTTAACTTAGTATGTTTACACTCTTGCTCTCGCCCCCATAAATAGTCAGACTTCCTTGGAGAGAATGTTTAAGCTGATCCTCTGCTGTGTCCCTCACGGCCTCCACCCTCGCCAATATCCAAACTCCAAACCTATGGGTCGAGGTTGGTGCGTAAATAAAATTTCCAGCGTAAAAAAGCCTATCAACGTCCCACTGCTGGGTGGTATCCTGCTCACTCATGATAAAGAAGATTTTTAAAGAACAGGATCCATCACGATGCTCCAGTACTTACCTCAAAACTTCCAGGATATACCTCCTGTTTTCCTTATGATATCTACACCGAAACGCACGATGAGGGATTGCAAAGTACAATCAATCACGTTAGTTTTAATAAAGAGAAGCTTAGAGATGCCTGCCTATGATTTGTTCGAATCCGTGACTTTTGAACGATAATCTACGAGTCACATGGTAATCATGTAATTTAACCCTTTTTTTTTTTCGAACTGTGTTTAGCTGTTAGCCCTACTGGCTTTTACAGCGTAACCCATGTATTCCCGTGGGCCTACAGTAATTTTCATACCAGTAGACCAGGGATGAATGCGAAAGTTGAAGCCCTGGTGCCTTGTTCATGGATAAAGAGGGTTCCTCTGGGTTTTAGTGGGTATTGCGAGGCCTTCTTGTTTGCCGAGCCCCACACTTCTGACCTATGGACAGATTTAGAAAGAAGTCTGTTGAATTAAAGTCAATAATGAGTAAATGAGCAATTGAATAAGTTAGTGAGTGATTGTGTGAATAGGTAAGTAAAAAAGTGAGAGAATTAATGCATACGTGAATAGGCCAATGAATGCGTATGGGAATGAGTAAATGAGTGACTGAATTAATAAATGAGCGAGTGAGTAAGTAAGACTGTAAGATTAAGAGAATTACAGGAAGGGGGAGGGAATTAATAAATTAATAAATGTGCGAATAAATGAGTGAGTAAATGCTTTATTTAATGAGTTGCTTTAGTGCTCTAAAAGCATCTATAAAATTGGATGGTTTCAAAGTATATTATGGGCATTGGTGGCAACAGTTTTCGTGTTTTTTATTATATATATGGACTTGGCATTAAAGAACGCCGATACAAAATTCAATTATCCTGAAAAGAAATAATAAATTCGGATGTGGGAAACTCAAGCAATTTGTAATCTACGGAATTTCCAGTTCGTCTCAAATTCTCAGTGAAGTAAGATATTCTAAACAAAAGAAAAACGTAAGAAATTATATCTTTATGAAGGCTTGCGGATAACGTCTTGAGATAGTATAAAATAAACTAAATTTGAGAGAATCCTTTCAAATTTTATTCTTCATTAACAAGTACTTAAAAAGCTCCTTTTTTGTAGAAGTGTAAGCGGCGTTTGAAGTTTTTTAATCAAACTTAGTTGAAAGGGGAAATTATTTTCACTGAATTAATTTGAACGAAAGATTATACCTAAATTTAACTATAAAAAAGATAAAAAATTGAGCAGTATTTTACTCAAATTGACCAGTACTCATCATATTGTCTTCCAGAATTTCAACAAAAAAAAAGTAGTTGACGTAGTTAAAACCAATTACTACGCCATTTAGCACGAATTTCCAGAACTCACTGCATCGGAAGAAACCTTTAACTTTTTACGTGAGCATTCAAAAGGTGGCGCTGTTTCAGTCGATAGTAGCTGCTTGCAAGATAAAAAAATTAAATATTTAATATAAAAAACAAATAAAAATTTAACTTGAGTGAATGAATAAAAAGATATTTCAAAAGCTATTGAAAATTTAAGTATATAGACAGAGTGTGAACTAACAGTAGGCATTGAAAGATTTTTTTGAAAAATGTATGGTTTTATGAAGCCAATAGGCTGATACGAATTATCAGACAATAGAAAAAACAAAAAATAAATCACTTACAAAGTGACCGTTAGTAGTACGTGCCTCGTGTCGAAGTTCGCAAATATTTTTTTTGGTATTTTATAAACTATTAGTGTTTATTAGTGATTATTTGTATCTTTTATTATATAAGTAGTGTAAATAACAATGAAAGCCTTTGAGGTAAGATTTAATTTTTAAGATATGAACCTATAAATACAAGACGGACTTTATTTACTCTCTCAAAGTTTAGCGCTTCACCAGGGTCTTTATTTAATAAATAAAATATAACATTGTATAATTTAAATATTAGCAAACATAAAAATCATAACATTTGGTAGTCTTTTATGAACATTTAAGTCCCATGAGCTACTTTAGCGTTATTCGACCCGCGGGGCAATCGGCGCAAAAAAGGATGTGCAAGGACGGGTCACGCGACGGTTATTTTCGTTATCAAATCAAATTAAATATATTTAATTGCAAGATCAAGTAAACAACATACAATCTACCATATAATGGTGTTAAAAACGCGGACAAATTATTGGGTCAACTAAAAAACACGGCCGGACAGTTAAATTGTTATATAGCTTACCATCAGTTGAGCTCACAAAAAAACATTATCAAAATACAACCTGAGACAATTGTAAAATATTGTATTTTTTAGTAATAACAGGTTACATGCTCCGTGGTCAACAAAACTCTGTATACAATATACGTAGGTGAAATGAGATCCACGAAGCGAATGGGAAGAGAAGCGACAAGACAATGCTTCCTCACAGCAAGCATCAGTCTTACGTATTGTTATATATGTCGGATAGTAAGAGAGAAGGAGAGAAGCACAAAGCATAGAGGTATAGGGTTCTCCGCTGACATCGTCATTAATGGCATCCATAATTTCCATACTGTGGGCGTTTGTAGGTAATGCTGGTGCAATCAAACACTTTATTAATTAACTCAGACTTTAATGTTCAATCACTTAATGTTCCCGATATCAATTTACACAAACTCTTAGTTAGGAACACGACAGTTTCAAAAGTCGACCGCACCGGTGGGCCGTCATCCGATAACTACCGAGAGATGCGCGCTGGACTGCCACTTATTGACTCTGGCTTACGCCGATACAGATACCGATGGCACCAGCGTTCCACAGACTATTGCACACGTACTAGCGATTCACAGACTATTGCACTCCGACATAAATTTTTAACATTTAAATATTTAATTATATGATTGATAGTAGATATGATAACGCCAGTGTGATTATAGTGTATTAATAATACCGTACATCCCTCTCTCAGGGGAGTGAGTATCGTAGACGTGGGGTGGAATAAAGTTCATTTAAAGTTGCCGGTGTTACTGAGAGCCGGGGGAGCGTTGTGATTACACAGACGTCCACACCAGGGGATTGATATCAATCATTCCCCCGTTTCAAACAAATACAGATGCCCTTCTATTCGTTATACGTGCGTATATAACTAAAATTTCAAGTTTTGTTACAAAATTAAAGTTTTCTTTCCTTTCAGTCGAATATTATATTGGCAACCAAAAAAGTTCGTGTGGTTTTTATTTATTGTTTACTTATATGAACTGTACATCGCAAGCCAGATAAAGTAGTGCGGTAGTTTTTTTGTACATTTAAAAACTGATATTGAGAGGTGTCATTAAATGCGTTAGATAAATTTGTTTACTTTAAATATAATTTAATAGGATAAGGATTAATACAGCGGTATGAATAATATGGTTTGATTTAAAATGCAAAAAATAACTACAGTAGTAGGACTATTGGTATTATGGTCTTTTTTTTTTTTTAATACGTTCTATAATATTGTAGAACATATTTTTGTGCTATCTTCAATGGTATTCGCAGCGCACACGATAATAGATTTTTTATTTCACACATTAACGCATTTTTCTTAGGGATCCCTATTTTTTTTAAGAAAATAATATAACCTGTCGCTTAGTGAAAATAGAACTTTCTAATGGTGAAAAAATTTTCGAAATCGGTCCAGTAGATTTGGTGTGAAAACGTAACAAACTTTTCGCAGTGAAGTAAATAAGAATTAAGCTAATATTCTTTACTTATTATTATTGCAATTCATTCATTCAATATGTTCATTATTATAGCAAATAACCATATCGAACTGGTTGAGAAAAATATGTACTGAATCCATAAATTCTTTGGTGGCCGTAGTTGATTTGCATTTTTTTCATAGTGTATTCTAATAGTTATTTGATAACAATATTAGTCGTCAATATACCAAATGGTAGCGCTTGAATTGTGAAAAAATATGTGATCTACAATTATGTTCGAGGACATATTATATTTTCTTTTGTTTTTCAAAGTAAACTATATTGTACTAGTTAAGCTCTTACTTTAATACCCATATTAAGGTAATAGTGAAAAAGAAGGTAATACCTCATTGTATACGATTGTATTGTCGACGTATGTATGTAATTATTAATGAATACACTCGAATACACACAGAATAATCGTTAAAATTTGTCGTCCGGAAGAATTATATATAAATAAATTAGCATTAATAAAGCCACTTATCTAGCATATTAATAACAAAGGTTTAGATTGAAAACACGACTACAACTTCGTTTAATAAATTTGCAAATTTAAAAAAAGGCAGTCAGATTTAATTTTGCTTTATTTGTAAATACCACAGAAGTTAAATATGTAATGTTTTTTATAATAATGACATTAAAACGCCGAGCAAATATAGAGTTCCATGTTAAGAGGTTTGCGACGCACTCGCGAGCGCTCACAAATTGACTTGCCGTTCTTGAGTATCTGTATCTTCGGACACACTGTTAATTAAGATGGCAAGCTATGCTTAATATAGCTATTTTTAATGACAATTAGAAGTAACTGAGATAACGATTCTTGAGAGCCACGTAAAACTCACAAAAATTCATTAAAGGAATGAAAGTGTCATACATTATTTACAAACTTGGTCTAAAAATCCCTATACCCTAGTACGTGTGCATCAAACATGATCATAAAATTAAAAAATGTTGGTAATATTTTAAATATTTTTAAGAAATTATGTACTAAAAACACTAACAAACCTGAAAGAGTGTAATACTTTATTGATTGATATTTTTAAAAGTTGTAGTATTTTATATCGCATTATCTAAATACATACAGACGTTTTTATATTTAACGGTCTGTACAATAGTCCAAACCTGTAAAACATCTAAATAAATGACTAAATTTATATTTAAGTATATTTACATTTTTGGCTAAATAAATTGTGCGATTGATAATTCAATTTTTCTGTAAATAGAAATATAGGTGTTTTGAATGAAATAAACATACATTCAAAAGAATCAAAACTTTTTAAAAATTTTACTAGATTATGAGTATACAGTAAAATCCAGAATAGTCTATGAGATATTCTTGCCTTAAAAACTTATATCTGTCAGCGAAAATAACGCTCTAAAACCATTAAATGTGATCATGTCATTAGTTGACTTTAAGAAATTATTTCATTTACAAAAAGCTCTACGACATAATTAACTTTATTGAATTTTATCTCTGTTATTATGAAGCACCGATATATATCTTCATCATCAAGTAAAGTACAGATTTCTGAGAGCCACATGATGCTTGTAATACTTTGCATCGTAAGTGACCTTGAGTATTACGTCACATCGGGCGCATCTCTAGTTTAAAATAGCCCGGCTGTGCTCCGGGGAGGTAATATAGTTAAATCTTCAATACGTCTTCATTAGAAATGCTACCGCTGTGACTACATCTGTAAACTTCATAACAAGATGCAAAATATTTCATTCATGTCGACAGTAACATTGTAAGATAACTTAGTGCTGCTTTAGAAAAACAGTAGCGCAATTCCAAACAGCTTATTTTAAAGGTAAGCTCTTAGCAAATTAAACAAAATTCTGAAATTAACCAAAACGACACTTTTTGGTGAGACAGTTAATTCTGGGTTCCGTTTTATCCTATTATATTGTGTATCGTCCTAAATCGACGTTGTGATAAAAAAGAACCATCTAAAACACAAAATACATCATACATTATTCACATAAGTGTTCTTCACGAACATGATTAAACTTGTGCAAATACAACTCTAAGATCGAGATATACTGTTATTTATACAGATGTATAAGCGGATACTGTTATTTGTATGTAAATAAGGGTTATAATGTCTCAAAGATTATTTTCGCTAAGCACGTGAGACAGCTAACGTCTACACCCTAACTATCACATCGAGGGTAGATCACCCTATTCCTGTTGCAGATTCTCAAATCGCCAGGTTTATTTTGTATTTAATCCAATGATAATACAGAAGAATAAGTCCAGTTTTCGTAATGTAAAATACGTGTTTTAATCGATCATCATGTAATAAATGACAAGTAAGGAATAGTGTGATAAGAGAAAGTTGTGGTATAGAAGAAGATATAGTGAGACTAAAATTGAAAAAGGTATGCTTCGATGGTTTGGACACATAGAGAGAATAAATAAAAGGAGACTGACAAAAAGAATTTAAGAGTCAAGAGTGAATGAGAAAGGGGGAAGATCAGGCCAGAAGGCGAACGTTACTGGACCAAATCCAGGACTTTTTAAATAAGGGCCAGGTCAAGAGTACTCTAAACCTACGAACTTGTATGAAAGGTTTAATGAGAATGAAAGAAGCGAAGAACATATGCAAGGATTGTGGCAAGTGGAAGGACGTGGACTCTGCCTACCCCTATGGGAGTGAGGCGTGATGCTATGCATGTACGAGTATGTATTTCAAATCAAATGAAAATATCTTTATTCAAGTAGGCATATTACAGCACTTTTGAATTGTCAGATAATATTTTTTTCTTTTCCTTACTCTAATTCTAATGTACGTCTGTTGATGGTAGTCAAGAACGACTTAAAATGTAAAGTTACGAAGGTTCCTTCGCGCACTTATCTGAGAAGAGCCCACAAAAAACTCAGTCGGTTATTTTGTTTTTTTGTTACCATCCTCACTGCAATGTCATATTTGTTTATTATATTTCAATTCAAATTAGAGCAGTTCATCCGCTCCCACGCGTTTCTATCGTCTAAGTAATCTTGCAACTTAGAATACGATTTTTCTATCAACTCTCTTCTAACAAAGACTTTGAATTTATTAATTGACACCTCTATAACGTCTTGTGCGAGTTCATTATAGAAACGTATACAGTTACCTTTAAATGAGTTGTTAATTTTATGCAGCCTACGAGAATTTATTACAAGTTTGTTATGGTTTCGTTATTTATAGGATGTACATTCACTCCATTATTAAAAGAGTCAATGTTTTTATGTGCGTTCAACAAGTTTTCTATTTAATCGATTTACAGTAGAAAATCCAGCTCTCAGTTTTACGGATTTGCGATTATCCGGACTGTCACCTGCGACCAGGACCACTTCATGATGAAGCATCACTCCAGACCCTGGAAACAGGTCTCGTGTGCTTTGAAAAACAATCAGTGTAATACTATAACTTTACTGTAGCTGAAATATATTAGCGATATAGCAATAATAAAGAAAAATAGTGACAAACATTTTAGACAAAATTAAACACATTAGTTTATTTCATAATTAAGGCTGTATTATTTTTAAAATGTATGGAATCTAAGAAAATATGTATGTGCATTCATAAATAAGTCCATACATCGTATGTTGGAAAATATATCTCTTAAAAATTTATTAATAAACATTGATTTTCCTTGATATATATTTGTTATTTTAACAAAACACATAAAATTACGTTCTATATACTCGTATGCAAGAAAGCTGCCTTACGAAAGCTCATACATTCATAATTATATAAAGGGATTATCGAAATCAAATATTATATTTAAAATTTCGACCACTTGTATGATCTTGGTCACGTTTAAGTTACGTCGTGATCACGATTCAAGCAACTGGGTCGAAATATCGACAAAATATATTATCGGCATCGTGGTATGTACCCATTAATACTATTTAAATATATTAATAAACAATTACAAATATTGTTGCCTTTGGGTTTGCTTTTTCTGATATTTTATTTTTCTTTCATTATCTAATTACGTGATTTTATAAATATACCCATAACTCTTATAAATTAACCAACGAAAGATATCGTATCAAATAGTTTGAATAATTTAGGATAAAACATATTACAATTTTATATTGAATTGCAATCCATGTACGTTAAAGGTGTGTAAAACTCTATTTACAGTTACAGAATATCAAAAACCATTTGAAAATGAACTCGTTTTATCCTATATTTTATGCGGTATTAACGACCACATCGGCGAACGATTCAATCGGTTAGGGATTACAGAACCTGATTGCATTTGTCCCCAGTCCGGATACAATTAACCTGCATATTTTGTTACGTAGAATGTTCTAGAGGTAATAAAACCTACAATTTCCATAACATTATAATATAAATTTCAATTAATCTAACATGTATAATTTAAATGAGATATTTTAACGACCACACTGGCACAGCGGTGTGAGGAGTCACTTAGCTAGCAGAGGTTCGAATTTCGGAATTTGCATTTCCATCTTAAATTGTATCATTAAATACAATCAAGTGAGATCACAAACAAGCACTTATCTGTCAGCAATAAAAAAAGCTCTAAGGCAAGAACAAAAACGATGGTTCTTTAGACCACATGATTTAAGTTAAACTATTTATTCAATTTCCCATCCGTTCACTTCATCCGACCATACTAAAGTATCTCATCACGCATTACGCAGCTTACTCCCCAAGGCAAGCGTGCGTAAAAAAGTTTTACTTCAAAAACAATCAAGAAACAGTCTCGAGTTAAACGGAATATGGCAATTATATTCAACTAACGAACCGCTCCGGCTTCTCACGGGTCCTGGAATTATGTCACGCCTACGAACAATATTTTGTCAAAGGATCTAATCAGCTTGCTGTGTTAATTATGTGTTCGAATTATTTTAACATGTAGGTACTCTAAAGTAAACGAACGTATTTATAAACAATATTATCAGCCATGAAGTCCTAAACGCGTGGATTCACATTTAAAGGAATCGCGGGCAAAAATTCTAGACAGACTGTTAAGTTTGTAGTCATCGCATCGATAATTATGAGAAATTGTTAAGATAAATGATAATAATCATCAAAGAAGGTTTATCAACAGTGTAGGCAATGCAAATTATAATCTGTAAAACACCAATGTCTCCATATGTGTAATTTGTTTTACCAACACCAATAAACGTTCGACGCGGGGTTTGCGTCATTCTCATGGGCGAACACTGGTGGATGATTTGGCTAGCTCTCTGCTGCAACGACTTTCGAAGCGTCAACACCGTTCCCGAGATTGTCGAAATTCGCCAAGCTAACCTGCACTGAGACGATACATTCCTCGTTTTTCGAGTACAATCATCTACGTGGTTTTATTCTACCGAACCCCTACAAATAGAATACTAGAGCTAGAGCTCCTACTTCTGCTCTGAACCCCCTCCCCATGATTGAAGGGTTCCTGGTTATAGCGGCGTACGATCATTCGAAGGTTGTGTCATCGGGACTAAAGCCTGGATATCTTTTATGAACATATAAAGACAAATTCTAAGGTATTTCAATACATATAATAAGGATCGAAATCCATATACTTTGTTAGCCGAAGCTATGATGCGGATATGCGGAATAGCCATGTTTGTAAAGCGAAAAGCGAGTAATGGAATATATATGTATATATCCGGAGTGCAATAGTCTGTGGACCGCTGGCACCATCTGTCTATCGCCGTGGAGCAGAGTCCTTAGTGACAAAGCGCGTCTCTTCAGTTCTCGGGTGACGATCCGCCAGAGCGGTCGACTATTGAAACTGTCGCGTTCCTAGCTATTATTATGAATGAGTTTGTGTAAATTAATATCGGGAACATTAAGTGATTGAACATTATAAAAAAAAGTAAGTAGCAGCCCATTAACATCCCACTGCTGGGCACAGGCCTCCTCACTCCAAGGAGCGAGGGTTTTTAGAGCATAGACCCACCACGCTGCTCCACTGCGGATTGGCAGGCATAGTACACAAGTGCACTCTCTATTCCTTCACTCTCATAGTCCGATGTGACGGGAATCCGACACGACCGGAGAGAGATCAGGCGCAGGACCGACGGCTTAACGTACTCTCCGAGGCACGGGGGTGGATCACACCGCCAACTTCCCAAGTCCGGGCAAATAGCTTGTTCGACTACAGACATGTGGTCCTGGGTTCGAGTCGCGAGTCGGGTCAATTGAAATATTAATATTGAGTTTTCTATTAAGATTTTCTCAATATTTGCCCGAAGTTGGGAAGTTGGCGGTGTAATCCAATCCCGTGCCTCGGAGAGCACGTTAAGCCGTCGGTCCTGCGCCTGATCTCTTTCCGATCGTGTAGGATTCCCGTCACATCGGACTATGAGAGTGAAGGAATAGTGAGTGCACTTGTGTACTATACCTGCCAATCCGCAGTGGAGCAGCGTGGTGGGTCTATGCCCTCCTATGTGACACATAGGAGGGCAATCCGATATAAGTTTAATTAATATGTAAGTTAATTTGGATACGATAGTTATTTTAGAATATGTAAAACATACAATATCAGCAGTTTTTTTGTAAGTTAATTAAAAATATCGTGTAAGTTATTAAAACGTATAAGCCAACAGCAACATCACGTAATCCCTTCACATAAAATAAGATAAAGAACATTCTCGGCGATTGTACCACTTTCGAGCTGGTTAAACAATTAATGACAGGGTAACCTTTTAATTTGGCGGCCGTTCGTAGAAAAACTTTTTCACAAAGTACTATGTAATTAACTATTGTGAGTGGAGAAGTATTTCTATATAATTCAACTTGCAAATTTTTCTAGTTAAAGGCCTATATAAAATTTTTTAATATAGTTTGGAAGGTGAAGGGCATCGCATTTAAGGTTCGTTAAGTCAAATATTAAAAATACACCAACTGTTACTGTCAGTATTACCCGTGTAGTTCCCAATCTCGTATTTATCAGAAACAATCGTCTTTGTAAACCGTTTATAAAGTCTTAAAACACCCTAAATATTATTAAGATCCCTCCAGTCTTTAAAGACGAGTTCAGTTACATATATACGTAGAAAATAATTAATATATATGTCGGAGAATAACAGAGAAGCACAAAGTATAGAGGCGTAGGGTTCTCTGCCGATATCGTGATTAATGGTATCCATAATTTGCATTTCCATACTGTGGGCGTAGGTAATGTTGGTGCAATCAAACACTTTATTAACTAACTCAGATTATAATGTTCAATCACTTAATGTTCCCGATATTAATTTAAACAAACTCATTAATAATAATAGCTAGGAACGCGATAATTTCAAAAGTCGACCGCACCGGCGGGCCGTTACCCGAGAACGGCCGAGAGACGCACGCCGGTCTGCCACTTATTGACTCTGCCCCACGCCGATAAGTGGCCACAGACTTTTGCACTCCGACATATATATCTAAAGACTAGCTGCTCCTAGTTTTGTTACCCTCGTAGTTTCCAATCCCATAGACATATGAGGAAAATTGTGATTGAATTTTGAATTTACAACAAAGCCATTCATAATTTCAACAAAATTGGTCCAGTTATTTAGGAGGAATTTAATCACACAAACGTACAAAAGGTTCATAATAGTGTATATAAAAAATGTAAAACACAACTTAATCTCGTCATACTTCACTCAATGTTATATTATTTATTAATTTAATACGCTTTGAACTTCCCCTTCACAGTGAAGCAAATAAGGATTAAGCTAATATTTATTATTATTGCAATTCATTTCATGAAAAAGTACAAGTGTAGTAAGGGGAAGACAACACGTGTCTTTATATTCAATATTGCTTCTAATATTCCCCATTTAAAGCTTTGGTATAATACAAACATTAAGAAAATATTGTTTTCCAATCTTCGAGACGAGATTTTGAACGAAAGTTAATTAAGCCACGTATATTCATGAGGTCAAGGTGTTTTGGTGATCTCAGATTTTTGTTTTAACAAATATAATAAATTGTTAAACTGACTTTATTAAATGACTAAGGTTTAATAAAAAACTTTATTAAGAAGAAATCTTAAAAAACAGCTAAAAGGGTTTTAAAAGTTTGAACCGAATTCACTAATTTCTAAAACTCTTTAAATAGAAAGAAGCTTTTTCGTGAGCTTTCAATAATTGTTTTAAAATACTATCATAAAGATACAATACGTAACGATCATGACATATTGTATCATCGCAAAGTTAAGCAGTAATTGTTTTTAAAAAATGCTCAAAAAGAGAGAAAATTGTTATTGCGTCTTCATAACACGTACCGTTAACTAATTGTTTTAAACTTAAATTTTCGTGGTTTATTAACATATTGACTATTTGAACGGGTACATATCACGATGGTGATTTTTAATTTTGCCGATATTTCGACCCAGTTGCATGGATCGTGGACTCGGCCGAGTAACGTCGTGACCGTGAGCCGTACAAAGTCAATTTGGTCAAACAAAGAAAAGAAAATGCGATTTCCTTAAAGTTAATAAAAGAGAACTATGGATAAACAGACTGATTTTAAACATAGTTCAATCAAATTAAGGTACATTATTTCTATTATTTTTCATATATTCCACTAAACACAGCTAATTAATATCCCATAGCTGAACTGTCAACTTTTAACTCATAAGATATGGGAAATTTTGGTTTTAGACTCATCACACCACAATATAGTCTATGATGGCCTAGTAGTGGGACGTTGGGATTCTAGCTAACAGAAGAATGAGGGTTCAAATCCCGGAGAAGCATCACTGAATTTCTCTTAACAAAAATAAATTTTCGTACTTAATTGTTCCTATGGACTCATTATTGTTCTTTACGATATAGATAAAGACATCGTGAGATCCATATCCAAAAATCTGAGAAGATATGAACATCTGTATTTACCAGGCATAATTCTAGGGTATGTGTATCTTGCCAAATCCTAATGGATAAGCGTGGAGGGGCTGTGCTCTAAAAATTCTTTGTTTTATTATACAGGAGGCCTATGGCCGGAAATGGAAAGTTAATAGGTTGATTTTTGATGTTTTTTTACGTTCTCAAAATGCGGGATGGTTTGTGTAGCCTACACAAATAAGATTCGTAACACAATGTTATCCATCTACAGACAAACTTAGTCAAGCAATTTTTTGTAATTCAATTTAATTTAATAAAAAAAACTCGAATATCTTGTAAAAAGAAAATAAAAGTTTTCGTTACATGTTAGCTGTACCGATGTTACAGTTTACTTTTGTAATTGAATAAGGTCTCAGATAACAAAAAAATGAAAGGTGCGTAGAAATCACACATGCCAGAAGTAAAACTCCTTTGGCAAACGAATTTTTAAGTCTTCTTTATATTTATATAAATCTAAAACCTTAGATTTCCGAGACTAAGAGGAAGGGATAAAGGATGTGTTAGGAATTTAATTACAATTAAAATATTAAGTGTCAAAAATTTATACAAATAAGTTTTTGAAATCTCAAATGACGAATTGCAGATAAAAATGCCACACGTCTCTTGTCAATATTAGAAATTATAAATTATTTTTTTTTATTTTAATTAAGTTTTTAATTTACAATTTAAAAAAGAGAATTTATGAAATATTTTTGTTTTATATTTTGTGAAAAATAGTATATTAAATTTTTAAAAGAAGAGTGGCAAATTAAAATACCACATGTAATTTGTAAATAATAAAACTACCTAACCTACAAATGAATTCTCGTTAAAAACGCTGAGCATCTTCGTGACGCTAATCACGCGTTTCATCCGTAAATGCGCTTAAAGAAGTTTATGTACAAAAATTGAGTGTGACATCTACAGAAGCTTTTCAATGTAAATGATGGAAGTGCCCTAACAAAGGTCTTTTACCTTTTAGGATTCCTACACAGCATTCTTCCGGTACGCAATTATTTCACACGCCTTTAGTGGTAGGGTGGTGTTTAGCTACAGCCGAAGCCTTCCACCAGATTCACACAAAGTAGAAAATAGCCTTAACGGGCATAGATTTCATCATTGCACATTTGAGTCCGTCAACATAAAAAACTTGATCAGCGGGGTTAACAACAGTACAACCATTCACGCCACCTCCAGCTTTAGATTATTCACAACGATTCCTACAAAGAATTCTTAACAAAATCAGTGCTAAATTGATACTATACGAGTAAATTATTTTTCTTAGAACAAAGATACGAAACACAAGCACGCGAATGCAATTAAGAGTAAAACAACTAACGCGTTTCTGATGTTCAACAACAAAGGAAGATGCAAAAGGAAATAAAAGCAGATAACACATTCCAGCTAAGCTGCAACGTTGAATAAGGAAATCGATAGTCGCTGCGGTCGCTTGGAAAATTTATTTGTGCCCACAAAAAGAAAAAAATTCCACTTACTCTATTAATTAACAGTTAACCGCAGGACAGCGTGAGTTGAGTGAACTTAGTTGGACTTCAACGTACAGACACCGGAGACGAGCTTTACGCAAATACAAGGCTTGTAATGAACTTTATGCAAATTCAATAAAGGTTTTCATCAAATTTCCTGACAATGTTACAGTAGCACATATCGAGTTTGTGTAAGGTTTTAATGATGTTATATTAGCACTTCATAGACCAAAAATTATTAGGTGGTAACACTGATAGCTCTGAAATACTGTGATTTATTGTATATTGGCAACATTTAAAACTACCAAAAACATTGACCGATATTACGAAATGTTATGCAATACGTGGTTAATTTTACGAGTGGAACAATAGAGTCACAGAGTCTGTCCTGCTACCTAGTAGAATGGTTGTTTTAAGAGAAATTGTGTAAACTTTTAGATACTGGTTCCCTGATATAACTTGACACTATTTGTCTGCAAAGTTGGAGGTTATGACCCCTAGTTAACATCATCTATATCATCATAGATAAGAGAATATGAAAATAAACTCTACACTCTGTATTTTGTTCTTTTATTCTCTACTACTAGCTTATATTATGCTCATTTCATATTGTACAATTTTTTTATCGTAAATATTATACTTTTTAATTTTAAATCATCTACTCATTTCTAAATTTTTGGTACTTGTAATATAACCATGTAGAAATAATGTACATATATCAGTTAAAAACATTTCTTAGCAACAAACAAAAAGAAACAGAAAATTTGGTAGCAGAGTATTCATTCCTGTAGGATCGCTGCTGGCGGCTGATTGTTATAATTTGTGTAATAATTAATTTATAAACATATTTATATTCTTATACATACATACATATATATATATATATTCATATATATATATATATATTCTTATACACATTATTATTTAAATGTTACTGTTTTAATTTTAATGTATTCATTTGGACACGAATGTTAAAAAATAAACTCTAAAGAAACTCAGTTGCGCATCCGTGGCGTCATTTTATAGGCTGCAGCTGAAAATCAGCGTCGTGCGTCGGGCTGCAGCCGGATGCACGGCTTTTATGCTGAGCTGCAGACCTTTTCTGCGTTGTAGCTAGTTTTTAAGTTATTTTTTAATATTAATTTATTTTTATAGATATAGATATGGTGTTAGTCATTTATTTCTAAGATTGTTTTCCTCCTACATACAATGCAGAATAAAGTTCTTTTTCTTTCTTTCTTTCTTCTTTCATATATTGAAAGCTCACGTAACATGTTAAAAGCTTCTTTCGATATTAAAAGTTGAATAACTCGTTCTAAATGGCGTATAAATTAACTATATAATTATTTTTTTATGTTACTTATTACGAAAAGAAATCTTAATACAAAATACATGTTCAAAATTGCCACTATAGTCCACTTATATAGGATCAAAAGGTGTTTCAAATTCTGTGCAATCTTATATAGAGTTTGTGCAGTCTTTATTGACTATGAGAAGTCGCTAAGAAAGCTTTCTATTACTACCTTGACCATTAAAAAACAATTTTTTAAATCCTTTTTCAAATAAAATCATTATTTTTGATAATAATAGAGCGATATGAAAGTAATAAATAAAATAGGATAGTAAAGATATTTTTGACAAGTACAAGTACATTTTCTTGGTGGGATAAAAGGATGCAGAGAGACCATAAATGGTGCATATCAGATGAAAATCTAGAAAATGTGCAATTTTCTTTCTTTAAATCCATCACATCATTCTCACTGACTATAAAAAGCGAGCACAAAAGAAAACAAAAGCGCGCGCCGTCTGATATTGCATCAAAGGTTGAGATTGTAGCGAACGATAGCGTGCACAAACCGCCTCCGACACAAAGGAAATCCACTTGCTTGCCCTTTGTTTCCACGATAACTGTTTTACAGTAACGCAGTTGAATACGAATTGTACATCGCTTGCTATTAAACAAATATTAAGAAACATTTTAAAAGAAATGTATATGAAGAGCAACGAAAACCATCACAACATAGTTGCCATTATATGACATAGTCAATGGTATTTTAAGGAGAAAATACGTTAAGTGACCAAGCACTTATAAATAAAAGCATATATTAATTTACAGATAATTGTCTTTTTATTTCCACCATTATGCTTTTGTAGTAACGCAATTAAAACGCAGTACATCGCTTAATTTTTCTGTTAGAACACTCTAACAGAAATGTAGTTACTGAATCATAAGTATTTAGTTACTAATATATTAAAAATTCAACGGTTTACGCAGACAAACTTTTAGTAACAAATCATTTAGATATAAAAGTATATACTAGTACAAAATGTCTTTCCATTGCAAGATTACTAATTTACAGTAACGCAGTTGAAAACGAATTGTACATCGCTTGCTATTAAACAAATATTAGGAAACATTTTAACAGCTAAGGAAAAAAAACGTTAGATAACCAGTCACTTATAAATAAAAGCATATACTAAGAAAAGTATAGAAAATTGTCTTTTATGTTCACGTTACGGTTTTGCAGCAAGGCAGTTGAATACGAATTGTACATCGCTTACTATAAAACAAGTAATAGGAATAACATTAAAAGAAATGTAGCCAGCAAAGTCATATGAAGTCATAATTCAGAGATTAGTCTATGGTAGTTTAAGATGAAACGTAAAGTAACAATTAATTTAGAAATAAAAGTATACTTACTCTATTAAAGAAAGTACCGAAGAGACGTCTTTTTTCCACGATTTCCATTTAACAGTAACATAATTGAATACGAATTTTACATCGCTCAATATTAAGCAGATATTAGAAAACAATTTAACAGAAATGTAGTAGAAGTAAGTAGCAGCCCATTAATGTCCCACTGCTGGGCACAGGCCTCCTAACTCATAAGAGGGAGGGTTTTTAGAGCATAGACCTACCACGCTGCTGTACCCAATGTAGTAGAACTTATTATTCCAGTTAGTCAGTGGAGGTTTAAGGTAAATAAACATTAAGTAATAAATCATTGAGAAATAAAAATACTTACTAAAGAATTTCCAATATTACAGTTTTGTACAGTAAAAAATATCAGGAAACATTTTAAAAGAAAGGTAACTATGAAATTCAACACGACATAGTAACTATTATAGAAAATAGTTGCGGTTTGAGAAGAAAAACTTGCAGTAACCAATCAATTATAAATAAAAGCAATATATACTAAAGAATGTACAGAAAATTGTCTTTTATTTTCACGATCATAGATTTGCAGTAAAGCAGTTGAAACACTTTAAAAGAAATGTCAAAATCTGAAGCTAGTTTAAGGTGAAAAACGTAAAGTAATAAACTAATCATTTAGAAATAAAAATAGTTACTTGTTTTACTAAAGAAAGTACCGAAAAGTACGATTATTATTTTATAGTTGAATACGCATTCCTCATCGCTCAAATTTCGTCGTTTTAATTTAGAATCTATATCGGATTAAGATAGAAAGAAATAACATTGGTCAAATATAATTTTCTATATATTCTTATATATATAAAATAATAGGACATCTCCCAATAAAATAGGGGCTTACAGGTTTTAATGAATGGCAGCGAATTTGGTCCAATTCTGGCATCACAATTTGGGGTAAACTAATTCCATCTGTCCACGTGATTACCCCTGTAAAGATTTGTGACTGTAAACATCGCCCTGAGGTATTAAAGAATGGACGGTCCTCGAAATGGGTTTGTGTTTAAGACACAAATAAATGGCGACTACATTGAGGTCTGGGGTGCTTTTGCGTTAGGTTTATGTCACACGCACTCTACAAAGACAACGACAGTACTGTGGGTTGGCTAGTTATAAAATTTTTTGTTACTGCTAACAAATATAGTTGTAACTTTATTCAGTGTGATACACACTACACTAAAAGAAATATTTTTTATTCAGAGTTCTTGTATCTAAAAGTTTAGTTTAACGAAAATTCTCACTCCCTTATTTATCACTAGCTGAGCGCACGACTTCGTCTGCGTGGAATATTTTTGGAGTAACATTTTTCATTAATTTAGGCTAATCGTTTTACAAATAAGAAACATAAGTATAACACCCCCGCAACCAAGGAATATTCCTACCAAATGTCAAGTCTCTACGCCTTATGGTTCCAGATATCGTGATGAGTCAATAGTTAACACCCCGCAACCCCCCTTACGGGTCGAATTTCGTAAAATCCGTTCTTAGCTGACCTCTGCTCGGCAAAAGTAATATTCCGACCAAATTTCAAGTTACTACGCCTTATGGTTCCAGAGACATCGTGATGAGTCAATAAATACCTCAATCAATATATANTATATATATAGATGAGATCTCAAAAACAATTCACACGATTTTATTAAAATTTTGCATATTTATTCATATCTGCCTTATTGGTCTAGCGGTTAACATGTTCAGCCACAGTCGTGAGATCCAGGGTTCATGTCCCGGGTCGAGAGAATCCAAAAATCGATATTGAGTTTTCAATTAAGATTTACTCAACATTTGCCCGAAGTTAGGAAGTTGGCGGTGTGATACACGCCCGTGCCTCGGAAAGCACGTTAAGCCGTTGGTTCTTAATCTGATGTCTCTTCGGTCGTTTCAAATTGCCGTCACATCTCACCATGAGAGTGAAGGAATAGAGAGTGCACTTGTGTGTTGTCAACCCGTGGAGGAGCGTGGGGGATCTATGCTCTAGTAACCCTTTCTCCTGTGAATGAGGAGGCCTGTGTCCAGCAGTGGGACTTTAAAGTGCTACTACTTACTTTACTGTTATTCCTTTCTTAACGTATATACTCACTAAGAACGGGTTCTTTTCATTTGCTTATTGAGACAGGATTTATAAGCAAAAAGTGATCACTTATTAATTCATTACGAAATATCTAAAACTGTTCGCTTCAGTTGAAATTTGGTATACATTTTCTGACGTAGACGCTCATAAAGAACGAAAGTCCTTAAATTAATAGAGGATCGGGATGTTTAAAACACACACCAACTATTCACTCTCTGATTCCGTACGACATTTCTACAACTGTTGGTCTAATTGATTTAAAATTTAACGTGCGTACTCCATAGGCCACGTAGACGCTCAATGCGAACAGATTCCCATTTATTTTCAAGAAACCTGAAATAAGGCTGGTCACATCCTGAAGTTCCTAGTGTATGTAATATATAAATGTGAGTTTTTTTACCAACAAAATATAGAAAAAACATTTAATCATTTTTTATAAAAATTATTTCATGATTCAGTTATGAATAAAAACGAAAAGAAAATATCTCTTTTTGATGTAAAATATGATTTTCTTACTATTATACTGTATAAACTTCCAATTTTTTTTTAAGGATACTGGAAAAAACTCTTTCGTCCTGTGTAGTTTTTTTGTCTAACTGGTCAAATTTTGTGTTGACCTGTGCAATTCACCTTAACTACAAATTAAAATGAAAATACCATTATTGCTGGAACGAGCTTCAAATATTGAAGGGTCGGCACAAAGACACGTTTGTTATAAATCCTTCCATGGAATGCTTTGATTCGCAGTCACTGAATCAAGGAGGCTTTTAACTTAATGGATATCAAATCACCTAAAGGTCTGACAGACGTTAACATGCAGCAATGAACTATTAAAATCATAGCCACTCAAATAGGTATTAAATTCTAAATAACTCAGATCAAACGTTAAATATCAAGTCGTTTTAGGTAATAAACTTTAATGCAAAAAATTAATATAAATAAACTTTCTTTTTTCTCAAATTCATAAGGCGTTTGTTAAATATTTATTCAGTGACACTTTACTCAGAACGCATAATTTACAAATGCATAAATATAAGATAAATTTGATACTATACGAGTATAAGCTATAGAAGATTCACGTCCTCCACAAGACGTTACGCGTGCAGCTTTAAAACACGAAAGTGTAATATATAAAAAATAAATAACGATAAAACAAAAAGAATTTAATATAAAATAGGGTACCTATTTAATAATTTTATTTTTAATGAATAATATGTCTTCTTGGAGTAACTAACATGTAATTCTTGAGTAAGTAAGTAATTAACGAAATTGTTTGACTATTTTACCTGTTAAGTAAAGATACTTGAGTAATGTATATTTATTTTAGAATGTTTTACTATAAATTCAAGTAAATGTCTCTTTTTTGTTAAAACGTCAAGTTCAAATACAAATCCCTAAGTGATGCGGGCAATGCCGAGGGCTTTTTTAAATTGAAATTGTCTGCTATATATCTATTTTCATTTATTATTTCTCAGAGTTATATCATTTTATTGAGAAATAATTTTAGGTAGTTCTTTATATAACATCATTTTGTCAATTGCTTATATATCTATTTCTTAATTGAGGAGAGCCTTGAGAAGTAGGAGTGGATTGAAACTGACTGACAAAGTAAGAAATAGTGTGATAAGAGAACGTTGTGTTATAAAGAATATGTAGTTACTGAAATTGAGAAAGGTTTGGGGCACGTAGGGAGAATAAATGAAAAGAGACTCACAAAAAGTATTTATGAGTCAAGAGAGAATGCGAAAGTTGGAAGGGGAAGACCAAGGCGAACGTTCCTGAACCAAATCCAAGACATTTTAAATAAGGGCCAGGTCAAGAGTACTCTAAACCGACGAACCTTTATGAATGTTTTATTGAGAATGAAAGAAGCGAAGGAGATATGTAAGGATCATGGCAAGTGTCAGGACATGGTCTCTGCCCACCCCTATGGGAATGAGGTGTGATACTATGTATGTATGTCATTACAGCTTATTTTAAACCAAGTCGTGTTTTTTACAGGATTTCTTGCTTGAGATTAATAATTTTTTAGCTTCATCTCCACCCTAAATAGCATAATAACTAATATAATATCAGAAAATACAAGGATTTTTTTGCTGACAATTTTTAGCGCTTGACTGTGATCTCACCTTATGGTAAGTGATAATATAATCTAAGACGGAAGTGTGCTAGTCTGGTAAGAGGCTATATACCCCCTATGGTTTTAATACAGCATCGTATCGGAACACATATCTCTTTGTTTGGCGGTACGTCTTTGCTGGTGGGTTGGTAACTAGCCATGGCCGAAGCCTTCCACCAGTTCAGACTCAGACAAGTTACAAAATACAATTTCCTAAATTTGTCGTACCGGGAATCCAACCCAGGACCTCTGCTAGCATAGCGAGGCCGTCAAAAATAATAGATATTCAAACAAATACTAGAATCGAAATGACAATATAACTATGAAATTATATGTTGTTTCAAATTAACAGCTTTTCACTAAATGCATATGAAAGTATTGGACTGATTTTTCCGCAAAATGTTTCTGCCAGATAGCTGAGTTTATGTAGAGTTACTTAGACCACATTTATTTTTAAAAATCTTCCAAAAATTTGCTGGAAACATCACCAGGAACAGCTACTATCTCATAAAATATAAAACACCAAAAGTTTGCTAAGGAATGTGGGTATCTATAACATTAAAGGTACGAGACACGAATTTGAGAAGTTTAGCAACATATCTTACTGGCATCATGCGTTCTTGTCAAAGCCAGGAGTTCTTTACATTCCAGTGTGTTATTAAGGTATAAGGGATGGAAAGTACAATAGCCTAGTGAGACACCTGGTTTCTCAATCAGAGAAGATGCTGATTCGAATCCTGGGCAGGTACAACTAAGTTTCTATTTATAAAAAGATATTTATTTGCTTTATTGTTCATTATTAAGTTGGTGAAAGAAAACATCGTCAAAAATTTAAATAACAAGTGCTATTCTGGGCTCAAGGATCCCACGAGCGAGAGAGGGAGAATGTAGTGGTGAGGTAACTCCTCCCGCCTTCGTAAATCTTCAGTCGAAGTCTTCCGGGACATCAGGGATGAATGCAAAAGTTGAACCCTTCATGACTCACTCATGGGTAAAGAGGATTCCGCTGGATTTTATTGGGTATTGCAAGGCCTCCGCCCTCGCCGAGTCTCACACTCCTGACCCATGGTTCAGGGATTGTGCCTAAAACCATTTCCCAATGAAAAAAATACATAATTTTAGGGTATGTGTATTAAAGAGAATAACAACAATTCAAAAAAGATTCAGAAAACTATTTATGCCGAAAACTATTACATAGTGGAGTAGCATCATGGTTGTTTTTACTGAAGGTAAGTAGGTAAGTAGCAGCCCATTAACGTCCTACTGCTGGGCACAGGCCTCCTCACTCATAAGAGAGAGGATTTTTAGACCAGAGACCCACAACGCTGCTCCACTGCGAATTGGCAGGAATAGTACACAAGTGCACTCTCTATTCCATCAATCTCATAATCCGATGTGACGGGAATCTGACACGATCGAAGAGAGATCAGGCGCAGGACCGACGGCTTAACATGCTCTCCGAGGCACGGGGGTGGATCACACCGCCAACTTCCCAACTTCGGGCAAATATTGAGAAAATCTTAAATAGAAAACTTAATATTAATTTTAGAATTGACCCGACCCGGGACTCGAACCTTGGTCCTCGATCAATGAGGTCCTCGGTTCGAGTCACAGGGCGAGGTAAATGAAAAATTTATATTGAGTTTTCTGTTAAGAAATTCTCAGCATTTTCCCTAAGTTGGGAAGTTGACGGCTGTATTATAAACCCCCCCCCCCCCCTCTGTGCCTCGCAGAGTACGTTAAGCACGGAGACGAAATCCTATCGGCCTATGAAAGTGTAGAAATAGAGACTGTACATATGTTACCTCATTCAATCCAGTATTATGCCTGCTAAGCCGCAGTGGAGCAGTAAAGTGGATCTATGCTCTAGAAACCCTCTCTCCTGAAGAAGTATGTGCCCAGCAATAGGACGTTAATGGGCTGCTTCTTACGTACCTTTGAGATTATAAAAACTTCGAATTGATAAAGGCCTGCCAAGGTTTATATTGTTGAAGTGAGTTTGCTTGGATTTCAATGACAATGGCTTCGTAAATGCGGCTGTCAACTTGTTCTAAACTATCGCGTCTTGTGGCTGTATGACGCACACTTCTCACCACGACGTTCAGATTCTTCACCCACTTTTCATGTATTTTAAACGATACATAAAGACGGCCCAAAAATTATTTATCCAAGCGAGCCTTTACAGCACTTTTGAATCGACAAATATTTCATCCAAATATTTCAAAATACCACTGATGATAACATTTAAGAGTTACTTAAAATCTAAGTCTGGTAACCTTTTTTTACCGTCATCATTACAATATAGTATTCATTTATTTTATGTAGATAAGAGCAATTCAATCACTTTCACGATTTTTTATCATCTAAGTAATCTTTTAAATTATAGTGAGATTTTTTAATTAATATTATTTAAAAAAAAATAAAAAGTGTGTGTTAAAAAAGCGAAGGGAAAAAAGAAGATATGTCAGAAATTTAACTGATCTAAATGTCATTAAAATATTAAATGACGAGTTGTAAATATGCCCTGTGTTTTTGTCAATATTATTTATTGTTAATTAAATTTTGTTTTTTACTCTTTTTTTTAAAGAGAATTTACGAAATATATTTGTTTTATATTATATGAAAAATAGTATATTAAATTATTAAAAGACGAGTGGCAAATTAAAATGCCACATGTTATTTGTGAATTTTAAAACTACTTAACCTTCAAACGAATTCGCATAAAGAACGCTGCACATCTTCGTGACTTAAATGATTTGCATAAATGTAACTAGCATATACTCAAATATTTCTTCGTTTTCTTTTGTTGACTGTTTTTACAAGAGGTAATCTATATCTTATACGTTCTGCACAGCATGGGACCAGAACGCAATTATCTTGCATAGTGGCATGTGTTTACTGGAAGAATAGTAACTAGCTAACAGATGCCATCCACTATTTATCGAAACTAGTACTTATCACACTCCAGTCATTTGACATAGGCACATAACGTTTGCTTGAAACAAAAGCATCCAAATCGTTAAAGTTATATACGATGCCCCTAAAATACACGAGTACAATAAACTAAGCAATAACAAAAGTTCACTCTTGCCTTTGATTATTATATAAAATAGTGCTGTAGAATATAATTATTTAGCGTCTTTCGGTACTGCAAAATGGATGACGACCTTTAACTCCACTTCGCTTAACTTGGAGCTACTTTGAACCGGTTAATTTAAGTTCCCCGCCTCTTAGTAATCGGCCCAGAGTTTACTTATTCCGTTTAAACTCAAACTATTCAATTAATGTCACATTAAACGTCCATAGTATTATAAGAACATCACCTCACAACTTTTATTTTCTCCACTATTTTAATAAACACAACTTGCACTCTACTAATAATGCTATTTTTAGAAAACTGTTCCGTTAGTTAAAGTTATGTCGTATTGCATAACATTTCGTAATACAATTATGGTATTTATAAGTGTTACCACTATATTACTCAATAACTCCCAATATTTCAGAGCTATATGAGGGTTCTAGTGCTCGTGTCAGAATAAACGGGGTATACATGGAGTGGTTTCCTGTCGTAAGAAGCGTTCGACAGGGATATGTTGCGTCACCATGGCTGTTCAACCTATTCATGGATAACTGTTTGACAGATTTAAAAGAAAGTATGCATGGGTTAAGAAGGAATGAATTACTCATAAAATGTTTACTCTACGCTATTGATCAAGTAATACTTGCGTCATCCGCTAATGAGCTACAGGAGATGGTAAATATTATGAATAAAGCTTTGAAAGGGGAAGGAATGAAAGTGAATGTAAACAAAACGAAAGTTATGCTTTTTGAAAGATGAATCTATGATAAATGGCAATGTTTTGATGGATGGAGAACTAGTGGAAGAGGTGAAAGAATTTCTATACTTGGGATCTAAATTAACAAAAGATGGAACATGTGAAAGTGATATCGAAAGGAGAGTGCAAGGAACATGATAAATGGTGCCTTGCGCGCTTTTATGAATAGTCAAATGGTGTCTCAAAGGATCAGACTGGCTGTGCATGCAGGAGTGTTAGTGCTAACACTTATGTATGGTAGTGAAAGTTGGGTATGGCAGAAGAATCACATGAGTAAAATAAATGCGGTAGAGATGAGAGCGTTGAGAAGTATGTGTGGATTAAAACTGAGTGACAGAGTAAAAAATAGTGTGATAATAGAACGGTGTGGTATAAAAGAAGATGTAGTGACTAAAATTGAGAAAGGTATGCTTATATGTTTTGGGCACGTAGAGACAATGAATGAAAGGAGACTGACGAAAAGGATATATGAGTCAAGCGTGAATGCGAGAGTTGAAAAGGGAAGACCAAGGCGAACGTTTCTGGACAAAATCCAGGAAATTTTAAATATGGGCGATATCAAGAGTACTCTAAAGTCTAGACCAACGAACTTGTATGAAAGATTTAATGAGAATGAAAGAAGCGAAGGAGATATGCAAGAATCGTGGCAAGTGGGGGGACGTTGTCACTGGCTACCCCTATGGGAATGTGGCGTGGTACTATGTATTTCAGAGCTATCAGTGTTGTTACCCAACTATGTATATTCTAACAAAAGACACGAAATATAATATATTAATGTATAAAATTCTCGTGTCACGATGTTTGTAGAACTACTCCGAAACGGCTTTACTAATTTTCATGAATTTTTATTTGTATATATCGTAGGTATGAGAAAAAGTTTTATATTTTACCCTCCTACTCCCGGTTTTTTAATTTCGATATAAACTTTTGCGGGTCGTCTAATTTATTAAGATATATACAGAAATTATACATTTTATGCACACAAGAATAGGTGAAACTGTTTTTGAAGTGTTTTTATATTTAACACAAGCTGTGCCATTTTTCCACATGGACGTGTTTATAGGTAGGATTTCTAATAATTTAGGCTAATTATTTTAAAATTAAAACACATACGTATAAAATACTTTGATGGGTTATTTACAGTGTTTCAATGTAATATAAAAACACCAACTCGTATTAACTAACAGAATTATCTTCGCATTTATAACATTAGTTAGGATTAGCTAATCCCCGTGTCACCCAAGCACTATCCGATTATGGGAAATCCTGTATTATTAATATTTTTGAAAATTTCATCATAAATAAGGGTGTGAGTAATATTTTTTGCTTTTTTTTATATACATAAGCAAAAATCATTTTACATTTTAAAAGTTAATAAAAGTGCCGACAATAATCAAACCATATTATTCACCCCTCTGTACTAATCCTTATCCTATTATGAATGAATTATTAAAGGCAGTTTCAATATCTGTAACATACTTTTTAAACGGTTATAATTTGAAATTTCATTTAAAAATGTCAATCTAACAAAATAAGTCCGACTTATTAGACTTTCCACTGCCACGAAATCGGTATCTACGTGGGTGAAACAGTGGGGTTTTGGTAGTCTATATATAAAACTGAACTGAAAAGTACTGATTTATTGACGTAGACTATATGCTATATATCATGACGCTAAGATCGATAATAGTGATGCATCAATGAGGAATGTTTTACAATCGGGGGTTTTATTTTCTTCCGCTACGTAAGCAGATAAAGTATCTACCTTAAAAGTCCTCTAATATGGTTACTAGATTTATTTTCTCTTATGTGACTCGGAGGAAGATCTGCGAGTCAGGTATTCAGTCATATATTGGAAACCACATGAGAATATACATATCGGATTCAAAAGGGGCTGTAAAAGTGCTGATTCAATCCAATGTCTTATGAATAATACAAGTATCAAATAGTTATAAATATATTTAGGGAACCATTTTTACGTTTCCATTTTGCAAGTACTTAATAAGAATCCATTATATCGACTCGTTACTTATTCAATCGCAAGTCAATGCGCTGAAAGGTCGCGCGACTTTTGGGCTCCATTGTGCCCGCGATATGAATTTCGCCCGGGAATTGATAAGGACTTCCATTGTATAATATTAAATTAGCTCTACATTGATTCTTTGATTGGGCTTTACAAATGGCGAAATTGCCGTTTGATTGTAGTTAGGCTTTTGTTATATGAAATGTCGATATTGACCCGTCAATTAAAGACAAAGCTGAACTATTATTATAATTCGACAAACATTCAACAGAAATATCACGAACCTATTCAACAATAAAACAATTTGTTACATTGATTCTGCCTCATTGGTCTAGTGGTTTGCATGTTCGACTACAGACATGAGGTCCTGGGTTCGAGTCCCGGGTCGGGCCAATTCAAAAATCAATATTGAGTTTTCTATTAAGATTTTCTCAATATTTGCCCGAAGTTGGGAAGTTGGCGGTGTGATCCACCCCCGTGCCTCGGAGAGCACGTTAAGCCGTCGGTCCTGCGCCTGATCTCTCTCCGGTCGTGTCGGATTCCCGTCACATCGGACTATGAGAGTGAAGGAATAGAGAGTGCACTTGTGTACTATGCCTGCCAATCCGCAGTGGAGCAGTGTGGTGGGTCTATGCTCTAAAAACCCTCTCTCATATGAGTGAGGAGGCCTGTGCCCAGCAGTGGGACGTTAATGGGCTGTTACTTACTTATGTATATGGATTCAAAAGAGTCGTTAATAAAGAAATATAATAAGTATAAGTAAAAAAGTGAATGCACCTCATATAACTTAAGAATTAAAAATAAAATTGATGTAAATTCTAGTAACCTGCATAAAATTGAAAAATCATTCAAGGGGACCAGTAAACGTTCCTATAATAAACTCCTAGAAGAATTTACAAAGACGTCTCTTAATAATTTTAAATCTTTCATTTAAAGAAAACTAATTGAGAAATCATTCTATAATTAACTACTTAGAACATATAAAGGCATGAGAATGAATGACTTGCTCTAATCGATATATAATAAATTAAAACTATATATAATCATTAGATGATGACTAAAAAAATGTTTAACCAACTGGATTTTTATGAGCTCTTCTCAGATCAGTGTTGGGGAGGGATTCAAGTTCAGGTAAATCCCTCCGTTCAGTGGACTGTATGTGGTTCGGGCGCTTCGTTCTTGCAGGTTCCAGATGGTTTGGTCTTCAGTTCTTAAAGGATCGGGTCTTCGGTTCATGCCATTTCGGATCTTCAATCTTCGATTCTTGAGGGTTCAGATCTTCGGTTCTTTGTTGCTTGGGTCTTCAGATTTCGTTGGTTCAGTCGTCAGTTGTTCAGGCTTGGGTCTTCGGGTTTCAATGTTTGTGGTTCGGTTTAGGTTCACTTCCATGTTCTTCAAAGTTCTTGTTTTTGATATTCACAAGTCGCGCTTAGTAGGAAATCCACTCCGCTCGGGAGTCTGAGGTAAAATGTATCATTCAAATATTTTTTCGAAGTGTGTTGCTGTTAGCCCTACTGGCATTGAGAGCGTAACCGAGAGGGGTGGCGAACGCAAAAGCTCCACCGAGAGGTGGGCCCGTAGATGGGCCCTGCTGTGTCATGGAGGAAACGTTGCTCTAAAGGCGCCCTTGCGAGGCTCGGAGCTAGGCTTAGAGCATAGTTTGCTACTGCTGAAAAGGATAGTCGGACAGGTGCTTAATCTTATCGCCCATGGGTCCAGGACTGGGGCGTCAAATAGCGGGGACCTTGTCTGCTACGGCGAAGACGCTGTGTGTGTGTGATTGTGTCGTTAAAACTCTGGGAGAGGCCTTTTATACAACTCTCCTACTCAGCACCTACATACGGCACGACGAGCAGGAGAGAGGGCGATCGCGGGTGCTGAGGTAGGAGAGGGAGGGCGATCGCTAGCGGTTGACCAATCAGGATTAGTCACTGCCGGGGACGCGCTAGGCTCGATGCTCCCATCTGCAACAATCAGGGATCAAGGGACCCTCGTAACTTTAGATTGTAAGTCGTGCTTTAGTGTCATGAATGTTATATTTAAATAATATATGAAAAAAGATATTTAACGATTCAAAAGGCCTGCTTGAATAAAGATATTTTGAATTTGAAATAGCTAAACTGTCGAAAGGAGAAAATCCCCGATTGTAAAACATTCTTCAAATCTTTCAATGCACCAATGCATTGCTCCTTCTGACCTAATTGTGATAATATAAAGCATATACAGCTCTCCTCTTCTTCGTGTCCAGTTCTGAGAAAAATCTACTACGAACTCGCTCGCTTAGCCTTTTTTATCATCATTTATTACAATATAACTTCAATAGTTTCTTAAAAGGCAAAAGATTTTCCGCTTTTTAATTTTGTTTCGAGATTTCTTTTATATATTGAATTATTATTTTATGTGAATCCATTTTTTCTTCAATGATCTGACGCCTGGTTTTTGGTCGATTATGACAAAAAGGCACATTTTTTCTTTACTTGAAAAAATAATGAGGAAGATGAACTTAGTACGAGTACACGGCGCGTGTTCTCGGTTCAAGTGACGTAAAGTACTGATGCTTATGTTTAGAACATGTCTAAAGCTCAAGTCGCTTGCTGAAGTATTTTTTCGCCTTTAAATGTTCATATTCATAAATTTATTTATTTTATCATGTATTTATTATTATATATATTATCGTTATCTATTTATCTTCAGACACACACGCAGTGGTTGTTTATGATATATATGTCGAAGTGCAATATTCTGTGGAATGCTGGCGCCTATCTGTCTATGAGAATGGAGCAGAGTCAATAGTGAAAATCCGGCGCACGTCAATCGGTAGTTCTCGAGTGACGGTCCGGCAGAGCGGTCGACTATTGACACTGTCGCGTTCCTAGCTATTATTGAATTTTATGAGTTTGTGTAAATTGATATTGGGAACATTAAGTGATTGAACAATATAATCTGAGTTAATTAATAGTGTTTGATTGTACTAGTATTACACACCAGTGCCCGCAATATGGAAATCGAATTATGGATGCCACTAACGATGATGTTGGTAGAGAACCATACGCCCCTATTCTTTATCCTTCCTTCTCTCTCTTATTCTCCGACATATATGTAAATATATGTTAACAACCTTTCGATCATCTAACCATCTAGGTTTTCTCTTATTCTCATTTATTTTTAATAAGGTTTCGACTGTTTACTATGGTTAAGGTTAAAATCAAAATATTCTCTTCAGCTAGGCTCAAAAAACACTTTTAAATTGTCACTAGTCTGTCCGTTAGTAACACATCTACCACCGGTTTGGAAAGATAATTCCGCTGAGAAGAAACCAGCAAGAAACTGATGAATGACCTGAAAAACGTCCAGTTGACTAGAAATTCTGTAAACCTATTATTACTGTGACGTAGATGCTTACCGAAAACGCATCTATTCAGATTTCTACGTGATCGTGATGATATGGGTTCATTCACTATTTACTTGTAATTTAGCATACAAAATTCGTTTTACAATGTAGGCGTTCACTGAAAACAGATTTCTTGCACTCACGATTTATCGGAAGCTAAGACAGTGATATCGAGTAAAGTGTCTTTATGAAATTTAAAACCTGCAACAATAGTCTTTGGAGATAAAATATTTAAAAGAACATTTTCATTTTACATCCATAATGGTTCTAAATAGGGTATCTTTTTTAATTTTATTAAATGTAAAATTCCTATTATCTCTCGACTCCTACAAAAGTTATGTCACGAAAAGAGACCGAGGAACGTATTTTTTGTTTGATTAAAGTTTTATCGAAGAATGCAAAAATATACATAATTGAATTGTGTATGTAACTGTTTTATTGAACTGCTTTATTGAAGCTCAATTCTTTTTATTTTTAACAATTAGTTCATAGTTTTAGTCATGTAGAACAAAGTGATTTTTACAGTGCATTCACAAGGCATTGAATACTATAAACTTTCCAATTGTATATCCACTGAAAAGCAGAATAAAAATACACAAACATTGTAAAAATAACACGCAGTAAATTAATTGTGTTGACATTGCAAATTTGAACTCGATGCGAACTGTTATAACATTAGCGTTCAATTGAACAAAAGAAATCACTAGATATTCGGCTAACAAATTGACCAATAAATGAAAAAGTTTTGAAAGCTTGATTTCCTCAGAGCTCGAAGTTGTGCGAACTTCCAATTGTTGTCGGATTGTTTTTTAAAGTATTCTTCTAATAAGGGTCGAGAACAAAAGAGAACCAAAAAAACGTAACATCTCTTTTATTTGAATTGTAAATAAGCTATCTATTTTATGAATTGGGAATCTTCGGAGTTCTAATAGTGGCATATATGAATTACACTAAATTACTCTTCATTCAAACAAACTTACGTGCTTAGTTATTCTTTTCAATCCATTACTGTACTTTTTGCAGAAGGAATACATCGTAAAAAAGCTGCTTATGCCGATAGTAAGTCTGTATTTCTTCTTTGTAGTAAAATTTATTTACGCATGCTTGACTTTGGGAGTAAGCTGGTGATTGCCTGACGAGAGCGTTAGGAAAAATTTAATCAGGCGAGGTGAACAGGTAGTTAACATTTTACCTGATGACTCATAAAAAAAACTAAGTGGCAGCCCATTAACGTCCCATTTTGGGCACAGGCCTCCTCATTCATACGAGAGAGGGCTTTTAGAGCATAGACCCACCACGCTGCTCCACTGTGGATTGGCAGGCATAGTACACAAATGTACTCTCTATTTCTTCACTCTCATAGTCCGACATTGCGGCAATCCGACACGACCGGAAAGAGATCAGGCGTAGGACCGACTGCTTAACGTGCTGTGTGAGGCACGGAGGTGGATCACACCGCCATATTCCCAATATGGGGCAAATATTCAGAAAATCTTAATAGAAAACTCAATATCCATTTCGAATTGCCCCGAACCGGGACTCGAACCCCGAACCTCATGTCTGTAGTCGGGGATATCACTCATAGGACTGAGGTTTTTAGAATATAGACCCACCACACTGCTCCACTATGTGTTAACGGGCTACATTTTTCTTAAATTTGCACTTGCTTTTTTTTTGATGACATGATGTTGATGGTTAGTGCTCAGCTATAATCTTAACTGATGATAAGTATACAGTTATATTTAGAAGAGCGTTAACCTGGTAAGTGGTAATCTACCTCTTACGGTTACTACACAGTATCGTATCGGAACGTAAATACTATTAATTAGGTATTATATCCGACATAAGTAAATTTAAAAATACTTTAATAATATTAGAGAAGAGATTTATTTATTGTCTTAGAACTTCCCTATACACAACATTTGACGTAGTTTTGTTTTGTTCTGGAGTTCAACTCGGGATACGTATTTCTCTTTAGATTGCGGTTTTTAAATCCGTTACATCTTTTGAATGCAATGTCCGATTTTAATCATTTAAAAAGTATTTTACAGGTATTGAAACGATCTTAAATAAACTAGGATAATGATTCATACAAAGGTATGAATAATATGGTCTGATTATTGTCGGTGCTTTTATTTATCCTTTAAAATGTAAAAAAAGTAGTTGTAATGGCTTAACTACAGAAGTTATCCAACTTCTGTAGTTAAGCCATTACAACTACTTTATATAACTACTATACGGTAGCCATTATAACTACTATACGGTATCGCAGACTTTTTTGTAGATATTAATATGATCTATAATATTGTAGCATATTTTTTTATTCTATCAACAATACTTTCTAATATATTCACACCTTGGGTTACATTATTGCATTATTATTAGGTATCCCTGTTTTTTACTAGAAAGTAATATAACTTATATCACTCAGTGAAAACGGAGCTTTCTAATGCTGAAAAAAATTTGAAATCGGTCCAGTAGTTTTTGTGTGAAAACGTTACATACATACGTTGGTTTATACTATAATGAAATGACATAGAACTTTGAGTTGCGTAAATAAATGCGTCGATTTATTAATGTGTGCCAGCCTTGCCTGCCCAACGAAAACTTGTTAAGACTGTGAATACTTGTGAGGCATTAATTGCAAACTAGATTACCCTTCTCGGCCCTTCGACTTTCCGGTAATGGGCCTTTGGGTAAAACACATTTCGTCTACTCTAACTAAAGTTGTCTTTTCTCCTCACATAAATACATCCTACGGTTACAACAAACTTATATTCGCAGGACAAAGATTTCCTTCTCCAGGGTCACATAGTTTCTTCATGCTGTGATTACTTAAATTAATTTTTACATTTAAATAATAGAAATATTTTTAATTGCTAAATGTATTTTGAGATTGCAGGAATAGAGAGTGCAGTGCAGTGGAGCAGCGTGGTGGGTCTGTACTCTAAATACCCACTCTTCTATTAGTGAGGAGTCTGTGCCTACCTGTATAAGTGGGCTGGTACTAACCTTTTTTAACATTTAATTAATTAAACTAACTTCTTAATAGTAACTCCTTATAACATCATCTATCAGCTAGTGAAAGCAAGATCATAATCTGTCCAGTATATCCAGAGAATTGCGGGAACAAATATACAAACAGAAAATAAATTAAAACATGATATTTTGATAGAAATATCGTGTATACTTTCATATGATTGTTATGCCATAAACTCCAATTTTGCTTATATGTATAAATATTCAATCGCTGATAAAATAATTTTTTATTCATACAGTCAAGTAGAAATTATGTTTTTTTTTAATTTGCTAGTAAATGACACGTGATGTTAATACAATTTTTCATTAAAATAAATAAGTTCCTTAAATGAAATTCATAAAAAATATTACTTTCGAAAAATTGTACATGGACACTATTTGAAAGCTTACATAAAAGCTTTAAGCACTAGAAGGCACTTGAAATTGTAATAAGTAGAACATGCTTTAAGTTTTTGCTAATATTATTTGTTAATATTGAAAACAAGATTTTATTATAAGAATGCCTCCTAGGGAATAACACGAGCAGTTCTGACAAATTAAATCCTTTCTACTCGTTGTGTATCATTTATTTAGAAATCTGATATTATCTGTTCCCAGAAACCACCTTAATCCTCTTAGGAATAGTGTAAGATATAACTTTGCGACTTATTGCAAAGTTGTCTATAGCTTCCGAGGTCATATCAGAACAGACTGGCAAGTCGGTTTATATATATCATGATTTAGTATATAGCTGCAGTTAAGAAGCTACTCCTTTTATTAGTTAGAAGAGAACGCTTTACAGTGATTTCGTCTGATGTTAAATAATGATTCTTTCGAAGATGAAAGCGTTGTAATTTGCCTATTTTACACATAAACTCCTTAGCGCCTCAAGTTTGCTCGTAGATAGATAGTTTGTAAAACTTGAAAAAAAAAATAGACGTATTTGGATGTAAATCCGATTACGTAATACATAAATAACTTAAGGGCCGATATAACTGTATAATAGTAGTTCATTTATAAAATTCTGTAAAAATAAATTATTGGCATTTAAATAATGGTCAGGACGAATTTTCTTTTTAATACCGCTGAAAAGGCTATGTTAACAGGGTTATGTTATTAAATTTGAACGCAAATAACTTTATTTTTATATTTTCGTTTTCATGTTCTTTTATACACTTTTTATAGTAAATTTATTTAAAATTAACGAAAATAAGCGATGCACCAGAGATGAATTTGTAATAAAATAGATCGATAGATAAAGATGTCATTGCAAAGTAAAAAAATAGAATTAAAAAAAAAACAAAATTACAGGAAAAGTTTTTAGTAGTAATAAACAACTCACGGTACGCAATGTCTTATTGCTGAGACAATATTTTAACAGAGAACTTTTAGGAAAATTAAACTGTTCGTAAAAACAAGTATAGAATGCGCATTGTAACTGTATCGACCTCGTCTCACCGAAACGATGTACGAAATACATTATAAAATACATATATACAGAGTCGCGCATCTGACATAGTTTAAAGGCAACGTTGGAGTATACTAAAATATATATTTGGCCAAGTGTAATCGTCTAGCTAATTAGAACCCCTAAATATGTTGTTTCCATAGCAATCCAAATCCTTTTAGAGCGTCAGAGGTAAAGAGATGGCGTGACATGACGTTCCCATTATTATATTCATATAAAGTATAATATCTGTAAAGCATAAGAAATATAATTTTCTGGAAAACATTAAGTATTTATCCAATGATGAATATAACCAATGCCGATGAAGTAAACTCCTATCATAGGCACTCCGGTACCTTCTATTATTATTTATGTTATTATTATTATTATTATTAGGGCACCGAAGTGGTCAACTGGCGCCACACCCGCCAGGCGACGATGAGTTCCGACTCGTGCTCTGAACCCCCTCCCCATAATAAGAGTATTCCTGTTTATAGTGCGCCTGCGGCGTATGATCTGTCTCTTGTTGTGTCATCGGGACTAAAGCCCGGATATGTTTCATAAACATGTAGAGACGGGTCTCTAAGGTATTTCAAACGAGGATCGAAATCCATATACATTGTCAGCCGAAGCTGTGATGAGGCAATAGCCATGGTTATAAAGCGCAAAGCGCAGTGTTATATTAAATGGGATATATAAATCACCAATGCATTTCGTCAAATCAATTACACAGATCAGGAGTATCTGGTAGGCGGACCACACCGCATATATTACACACGTTTTAAGTCCAGTGTTAGACTAGATCGATGTATGTATCCCCACCTCGGTGGGATTCGTGGTATAATAATATTCACATATTTTAAGTCTTGTGATCGACTGCGTAGATGTATAATATGTCACCACCTCGGTGGGAATGTTGTAGAATAATATAATATGTCGTTGATCCACATATGCGGGGCCACACACCCACACAGAGTGTCCAGTCGCTGAGCTCTCAATCCAACAAAAGCATTAGTTCATTATATATGCGTGGCAAGCCACGGAAAGCAATAGGGTTCAGCAGGCCACACTGTCTATAAGCTAGTCCGCAGCCTTGATAATAAAGGCCCGACCAGCGGCCCTATTTCTATGACATGCTACAATGTCATTTTTATTACATTTAATAGTAAGCTAAGAGATTGTCCCTAACAGGCGAACACTTCACATGTGAGCAAGCCCACGAGATCAGTGTTCATTTGTTCATCACTGCTACGCAGAAGCTATCGCAACGCCTAGCAACATTCGGTCATGGCTCTAGCACTACCGATTAACGATAACCGATAAAGTATCATTTAAGACACCATAATGAGCTGGAATCGAACCCCAACCTCTCCTAGTGAAAGGTAGGATCGCAACACCAACTGCAGGCATGCCGAAGCACGCTCGTTCGAAATATATACTTCAATAATATACATATTTATATATATCCATATATCACTACAGTATATGTATATATTATATAAATAATAATAATAATAATATGTATTAATTAAATGACATCTAATCTAATAATTAAATATGATATAAAACCAATAATGATAATATTGAAAATAACTTAAATTACAATATATACTCGTATATACGTGTGACATCCATTCCATATATATTTAAATATATTTTAATGCATCTTACTCCAATCCCTTTATGTACTTCAACACCTTACCACTTTATTAATTTACACAAAACCCTATTTTAAAAGATAAAATATTATTTGTAAAAACTAACACAAGAATAAAAAACCATACGTCATCCTTTTTTTCTTACCGCCCAAATACCCTGGCCCTCTCGTTTTTTTCTTTTTTTTCTTTTTTCAAAATAACAAGGCTTGTGTAGGTTGCCAGTATCACTTATTAATTAAAAAGGATGTATATAATTATATTTCTGAATACATGTAATGCATTTAATTATTTTTATATATACATTTATGTATGTCTGTATATAAATTGTATATATATTTATGTAAGGACGTGTCCGTCACAGCATCACCTAAAATTACCCCTAAAGCGTACGATGTACGACTGATGGTGGTATTAAAGAGCGACTAACAATCTAAAGTTGCAAGGGTATCATTGCAGGACGCAGGGTTTTGAGAAAAGAACCTACAATAAACTCAGTCAGGTATCCTTTGTTTCCCATCACTATTACAATGTAGTATAAATTTATGTGATATCTACATAACGCAATGCATTCTCTATTATATTCTCCTATGCTTTTTCATTGTCTAAATAATCCTTCAAATTATTAAATGACATCTCTTAGTCTTCGAAGAGTGATGACCTACGGTTCCGAAAAGTGGTCGCTGACTATGGGCCTCATACGAAAGCTCAAAGTCGCTCAGCGTGCGATGGAGAGGACTACGCTCGGAGTTTTTCTACGTGATCAAGTCAGAAATGAGGAGATCCGTAACAGAACCAAAGTCACCGATATAACCCTACGAATCGCGAACCCGAAGTGGCAATGGGCGTGGCACATAGTCCGACAGACTGATGGACATTTGGGCCCGAAGGTGCTGGAGTGGCGACCCCGCACCTGGCGGCGCAGTGTAGGGAGACCCCCCACAAGGTGGACCGACGACATCAAGAGCTCTGGAGCCAGGCGGCGCAAGATCTGGCGTTGTTATAGAAACGTATACAGTTACCTTTGAATGAGTCGGTAATTTTATGCAGCCTACTAGAATTTACAATAAGTAATCTTTTTTCCTATGTTATACAATATATCCATTTATGAAGTGAAACATCTGTAGGCGCATGAAGGTAATTTGGAGGTTCTGTATAGTTTAATATTTACAAATGCATCGGGCATTTACGTTGCCACTCGTCATTTAATAATTTAATATACAAAAACAAAATTTAATAAACAATTTCTAATATTGACAAAAAAACACGGCATTTTTATTGACAATTCGTCATTTGAGATTTCAATAAATTGTATTAATTTTCGACACTTTAAATATTTTAATGACAATTAAATTCATTGAATTCATAAACATATTTTCCTTTTACCCACCCCCTAAGTCTCGGAAATGTAAAGTTATAGATTTGTATAAATATAAACAAGACTTACAGTGAACCGTCATTCATTTCACTGTTATACATTTTACTCTTAGCGACTATTTTGTGAAATATGGGATATTTGGTAGGCTTCACAGTTTGTAAACTTCGCCAATGAGTGATGGCGATGTTGGTTCATACGATTTCGTCAATTTTAGAAATGGAGGCTGCGATTTCCGCCCACGGAGCCCGCGGTCGTACACTCGGGCGGAACGATTCCGGAACTCGTCGCCGAAGCGGAGGTCGGAGCTCGCCGGAAAATTGAATTTCAATGTCACGACAGCGGTGTCAATCCTGATTGGACTTCTCTAAACTAAAGTTAACTAATTTTAGACCTAGAGACTCCAGTCGCTATTCAAAATCCTATCGTTTTAGAGATTTCTATATTTAAACTAGCTGTCCCAGCCAACGTTAATTTGCCATATAATAACTGTTATTGCTATTAAAAAATAGGGGTTGGTGATAGAAAGGTGAAAATTTACGGTGTTTGTATTTTTGTATGCTGTGTCAAAAAAATTAAAAAGAAATTAGGGGTGGATCAATTAAAGTTTAGGGGAATGAAAAATAGATGTTGTCCGATTCTACACCCTAGCCACGAAAATTGGTCGAGCCATTTCGGAGGAGTTCAACTCCTAACACCATGACACGAGAAATTTACATATTAGGTGTAATTTTTTTGTTATATGTGTGAGAGCTCGTGTCCCAGTGAAGTTTTACCTGCTAACGAAGCGAATTCCGTTGCTTGTTGACACTTTCAGAAAACTGGGCCTCAAACCAAAGCTCAGAGTTACTCAGCGGGCCATGGAGAGGGTGACATAGTCATACGGATCGTGGCCCTGAAGTAGCAATGTTCGAGGCATATATTCCGACGGACTGATGGACATTGGGACCCGAAGGCTGGAGTGGCGACCCTCCACTGGATGGCGCAGTATAGGTAGACCGTCCACAAGGTGGACCGATGACATAAAGAGGGTCGCCGGCAGCCGCTGGAGCCAGGCGGCGGAAATTCGGGCCATGTAGGCGACATTACGTGAGACCTATTAGACCATTTGCCCGTGGAGCAAATTAACCAGTGAAATGAACCAACATGAATAACGCTTAAAAGGCTGTTGCTGTAAATAACTTTAAGCGCTATGTCGTCATTTCTGATCGGTACAGACGAGTACACAAGTAAATAATTATTTTTATATCCTAATACGTTTACTTTGCTCTATATCCTAAAATTAACTACATTGCTGTAAGGTCATAAACTTATGTACGTCAACTTTTTTTAAATAATATTATTAAATTACGTTGTGCCTCATAGCCGTACATTATAAATGGTTAGAAATAAAAATATAATTATTCAAATATAAACAATAACCTTATATGATACTGATATCAAATATTTTTTATGTTCCGCTAAATATGCCGGTGTGTATAGTAACACTGCAGTTAACTGTCTCATTGGTCTAGTGGTTAGCAGATATGAGGTCCTGGGTTCGAGTCCCGGGTCAGGGCGATTCACAAACCGATATTGAGTTTTCTATTAAGATTTTCTCAATATTTGCCCGAATTTGGGAAGTTAGCGATGTGATCTACCCTCGTGCCGCGGAGAGCACGTAAAGCCGTTGGTTCCTAGGCCTGATATCCGGTCGTGTCGGATTGCCGTCACATCGGACTATGAGAGTGAGCAGCGTGGTGGGTCTAAGCTCTAATAACCCTTTCCCATATGAGTGAGGAGGCCTGTGACCAGCACTGGGATGTTAATGGGCTGCTACATACCTTTTATGGTAACAGCTTTCTAATTCACTGGTTTTTTTTTTTCCATGGATATGTACCCCACAACTTGGCTGTGAAGGACCCTGAATCACAGAATAGCAGTCGTTTTCTTCAAAATAAGAGATTGTATATATTTAGTTTAGTGAGCGGTCGTGCAGAATCGACACCAGTGCAGATGTAAAAATGATCGGAGGCTCGGGCACGATCGTTGGGGTGCGCGCGCCGCGGCGGGGGTGCGCGCGCCGCGGGTGTCGCGGCAGTGTCCCGGGCCGCCCGCGCAAAGCGCACGCCGACACCAGTGCCCGTTCCCGACCGCTCCATGTGGACCGCGAAAAGCGCGCGCGGCGATCCGCACCGCCCGCGCGGACCGCGCTCGCCTTGACGCCTCTAACGACGGAAGTTCCTCTGTGCGATACCCAACTCGGAAAACGTTTCCCCCAAATCGGAAACTGAGTCCGTGTTTTGTTTTGTGATTACGTAAGGACAGTGCTTAAATCTGTGTCAGTGAGCTAACGTGAATCCAGTGACAGACCGCCTTATCTCACGTCTAGTGGAACTTTCAGCTTTCAAAAATTAAGGGATACATCAAATTTCGCGGAGCCGATCCCGCTTAGTTGACAGAACGGAGGTGAGTCCGGTTTTACCTCAGGAATACACTAGAACATTACTAAAATTATCAAAACTACGTCGCAAAAAATATAAGCGCACATTGCCCGTGAATATAAAATTATTTTCCAATGTTCCCTTATATTTATATATATTTAGCGTGATAATTAAAAAGGGCATATTATACCTCATTAAAATAACGATATTTTAAAGATTTTACTTACTTGTAATACTTTAAGTGTTACAAATATTTATATACCATAATATAATTACTTATGTTGATAATATGTTCTTTAACCACCTCATTTTTATGGATACTATTGGATTATAAAGTCAATATGAAAGTGTTATTTTGAATTTGATTAAATATAATATTGTCTGTAATTCAAAGGATCACAAACATAAAAATTTTGATACCTAACCGAACAATTTCATTGCTTCGTGTAAGTTTAGTGTTTAGTTGCATTATTCTTGAAATAGTGCAGAAATACGGCGTTTGCGGTGCGCGTAAAACTTTATAGGCGATTTAAACCTCGCGTCGGAAGAGTACTCTTTGATAACAGCTTGAATAAAACATTAAATCCTCGGAAAACCTACTCTATTTGATTAACATCGTAATCGTTAGCGAGGCTTCTCGGCAAATAAAAAGATATCTGTCCGCCATCTGCAAGTAATGCGAATATTTAATTACAACGAAACTGGAATTTGTAAAATTCCTTTGCTATTTTATACTATAATACAAGCTTAAATTTTAATCCATTACAGAATACAATAGCGTCATTTTGAATCATTTTTAACTTAAGTCTTAAAATCATCGTCGGATCCTTAATTACAATTATAATATTAACGCAATCAATTAAATTATATAAGAATATATAGGAACATTACATTTCATATCAATAAAACCAATTAAATAGAAAGAAAGCTATAAACTTTTCAAACAAGCTTTGATTGGATTGCGCTGTACATTTTTTCGTAGATTAAAACAAAATAATAAATAAATATTTGAAAGGAAAACTGTTTTAACATTAAGTGTTATCTTCCACAGCTTTAAAAAGTCTATATTTTAATTGAGTAGTTGAATAAATAGCTTTTCATCAACGATTAAACAAGATACATATAGAGTGAAAGTATAGAGAGAGTTACAATCTCTAATAACAAAATTTTCCAATTATATACAATCAATTTTAATGTATATCCGGGAATAATATCACGTAATTCCTGTTTTATGAAACTCATTACCAAAGCAATCAATTTGTAATTTATAATAACACGAGTACATAATTAAATCAATATTCGTTGCATTCAATATATTGATAGGATGATATTTAATCCATCCAATCCATCAATTGCTGTCAAGTTCATTTAGCTTTTAATTTTTAATTGTCCAACTGACCAGTAGTTAACACTAATACAATAAAGGATATAAGTTTGTAAATAACAAATTCAATATAATATAATCAATCAAAATCAATGTTTTTTAAAGTTCTCTTATTTTAATGCGAAACTCAAAGTTGTAATCCAAATTTTTGTACAACCTTATCGCTGGTTTGTTTAAAAACTTCTATTGAATTTTCAATCGTTTTGGAATGATAAGTAATACTATTTTCCGTGTCTTCATAATTATTTTTTAGATTTTAGTCTTTTCGTGCCACAAATAGAATGTCCCTTACTCTCTTGTGCTACCATCAATTATATCCCCTTATAAAACTCCCCACTTGAAAAATAATAACTCCAACGATCACGGTCGACGTTAAAACAACAATTTCAAACGGAAGTTGTAATTAAACGTAAGACAATTTCCGAAATTGTATTAAACTGAAAGTACTACATGTAAACGTTTTAATATTATAATTATAAAGATCCCCGTATAATATAAACATAAAGTCATATAATAATAGTGAACTGTAACACTTCTTATAATAAAATTAGTTATATCAAAATTCTCAGCAACTCACAAGGTCTACATAAAAATATATCTATCAAATGACTATATGAAAGAAATCTATAGTTTGTCAAATAATATTTAACTATATATAGAATACTAGCAGAACCCGCGACTTTGTCTGCGTGGAATGTTTTTGGGTAGCATTTTGATTAATTTAGACAAATTGTTTTGCAAATAAGAAACGTACGTATAATACCCTCGCAACGTCCCTTGCGAGTAGAATTTCGTAAAAACCGTTCTTCTCTACGGCATAAGGAATATTCCTGCCAAATTTCAAGTCTCTACGCCTTATAGTTCCGGAGATATCGTGATGAGTCTATAGATACCTGGATATGTCTTTTATATATATATAGATATAGATTAAACAAATGTATAAATCATTTTTCATTGATAAATGAAAAATTATTACAAATTAGAACTATATTTTCACTAAAGTAATCATATTAAACAAAATCACAATTAAAATTAAAACGAAATCTTTCTTCTGGGTCAATACGTTGGTATACTAACAGCTAACTATACAGAACATGCTGCGGATGATGCTTAAAATTATATTTTGTTTTAAATGAAAATTTCCAAATCTAGATCGTTGCCGTTGATTTCGTAATTGATGATTTGGCACCGTGTTTTTGGGGATGCAAAAGAGTCAGCGATCCACCTTTACCAAGTTGCTATAACTTACATGACACAATAAAAATTTTACACAACTATCATCACTTCGTTAACTGTAACATGCGACTTCTTGCAACGATTTTCTCTTTCTTTAATTTGAGTTAAAACCTCAGCTTCCCTTAGCAATTGTGCAAAGTTTTTATTTATTTTAGTTTGTAAATAGTTTGTATTAACTAAAGTTTAGTTAGCTAGTTGTTTCTATAACTTTACAAGTTAACTAATATCACATCAATTGAAATTTTAACACAAAATATAACCCAATCTCATATTATTAAAAAAGTGCAATATACAACGTGATATTTACGATCAATTATATAAAATCGAGCAAATACCTCATAACGAGATATCATAATATTGTATTGATCAAAATTCTTTTGGATATAATTTGTTATGTTACATTAAAAGGCATACTTCTTTCTGTGGTAATGTAATTGCTATCTTTATTACTTAATATTGTTATTTCTTTGTTTACTTTAATCAAATGCGGAGCTAAATGTGCTATCGTTGTAACAAATTTTATTTAAGGGCATATCGCAACTTTGTAAAAGTCACAACATTCTTAAAAGCCAATTTCACAAGCTTATTGAATTAAAATTGAAGTAACATCGTCATTTTTGTCGATTTGAATATGATTCTTTAAGACAAGAAAATAGATCGATAGACAATTATTTATCGCACAACACAATAGCAACGTAAAACTAAAATTAGATTTAAATAAATATAATAAACTTACTGATGTATTTCATATACCAGATATATACGTAATAAAATAAATATTTAGATACCGTATAAGTGTAGAAATAAAGTCTGGATTAGAGAGAACTGGATAAGCAAAAACCTTTTTAAGAAAGAGTAATTGTCTGGTCTCGTCAGTTTGAACCTCTAAACCATCTATAGGTGAGAGATAGAGATCTGGATAGGAGAAAGTCGTGAAGCCACAGATATGAGTGTAGACATCTATAACTAAAACTGGTACTTATCGATACATCTACAAGCGACAGTCAAGAACGTTCGCATAATATAGCCTGGCTGATTTAATCTCTATGAGTGAGAATGGGCATGTCTATAAGCTAAAAACTCAATATATAGTGACATTTCTATAAACAAGAAATATATGGCAATCCCTTGAACTATCTTTTATCCAAGTTCAACTGTATATAGTCTTAGGGCAAGAGTTGTAACAAATGACCTATGAAAATATGTGCTCTACATAAAAGAAAGTAACTATAAAATGTTAATTTATTAGACAGTGTTTCAAAGATGAACTATTCTTTACTGTCATCTTTTGTAGTAACGATTTGTTTAAAGTATCATGCTTTAATAAGTATATGGTTAAAAAAAAAATTAAATTTCGTGCGTGCGAAGTACACATGTCAGAAGTGAAACTTCTTGGACAATACAATTTTTAGGTCTTGTTTATATTTATACAAATCTAAATCTTTAGATTTCCTAGATTTAGAGGCAGGGAAAAAGGAAAATATGTTAAGAACTTTATGAATTTAATTGTCGTTGAAATATTAATAGTGTCGAAAATGTTTTTTAGTCAATATTAGAAATTATTAAATGACGAGTGACAAATTAAATACCACATGTTATCTGTAAATATCAAAACTACCTTACCTTCAAAAGAATTAGCATAAAAACGCTGCACATCTTAGTGACGCTAACATTTCCAAACATGACATAGGTCTAAAATATTTGTTGTAACTCTTTATGCGTCTTTGGATTATTAAATCATTCAAAAAAATTGCTCTGTATGATTGTTCGTCCAAATCAGTAATATGATATAAACAGTGTTCTTTCTGTGAGATATTCATAAGAATATTCAATTTGAAACAATTCAAAGAGCTGTTTAAACTAACGCGACGACAAAATCGCGGTTCCAACGCTGAAATAGGATTAGCCCTTTCAAGGGGCTGCGATAAACTAATATGCGGAGTAGAATGGCTTTCAAATAGCCCTATATAGAGCTCGGGTTGAGGCTTTCTATGTATAGTGAGCACTTGCCTCAATATTTCCCGAAACATTTCGCATTCATACCCTCGCCTGTGGTGATTTAGAAGGACCTAAAGTATCGGCTTTTGAAGTGAAGATTGAAATAAAACTATTTTTGTTGAATTTTCTTCGCCGCAATGTTGAGAGCACTTCAAAGTCGACTTCGGAATTTCAAAGAAAACCTACCTGAAATAACTTTGACTAAAATGTATTACAATAATAGCAAGGGAAATGTAATTATTTGGTTAGACTTTTAAAATATGCTATATAGAAAAAGTGTTGTGTTTTAGACAAATGTTTACACATGTTAACATAAAAATTTTGCTAATAAATTTCTGTATAAAATTGCCGGAAGTTTGAAGAACAAAAACCCACTATTTATCCCCAAAATAAAATTTGATTAACGTTTTAAGGTGAAATCAATTACTGAAAACTGGTATTACAAGAGATTTAATTAAAATAGCTATAATAACTATAATTTTTTTTTTAATAATATAGTTTGAATGTAAAAATAATTTTTACTTTTAAGTCTTTCATTAATGTCATCATGAATAATTTTATGAAATGACTAAATTTGTCGATTCAAAAAAGCTTTCTTGGATAACGATCTCCTGACCTCATGTTCTCTGATTTTACTAAGTCAATGCAGGGAATGATTTAAAATGTTTATTGACAAGTTATACCTATACAAGTCTATGAATATCTACGCTAATTGCCGAATGATTTTGCCAGAGAGAAAGCTTACAGTGTTCATCTTTCCAAGAAATAATCTATAGCTTCTACTAGTTGTACAAAGTCAAAGTCGCTATCATAATATATTACAATAATATAAAAATATGACAGATATTATAGATATTTCAATATTTGAACTTATTTCCTAAATTCGGCATAATTCTACGACTTATACAGCTGTGTCTTTTTTATATATAAAAGATTTACTTTGGGCTTATTATATTATAAATATTGCAATTACACCCGGTATTTGCAAGTGCAAATGTGAAAGTTGGCAGGGGAAGACCATGGCGAACGTTCCTGGACTAAATCCGTGACATTTTAAATAAGGGCCAGGTAAAGAGTAATAGTTGACGAACACTCGCTTTGCAAATAGGGGTCCCTGTTTCGATTTTCATTTAATTTAACATATTGTATTTCCTAAATTGACTTTGTCGGTATTATTGTGAGGCTACGAAGGTTATTTGCAACCTATATTGCCTCTGGTTAAGTTAGCATCTTAGACTGTTCGTACGAGATCTCTTGACACAGGTATTATTACTATTGTAGTTTTCTCTTGAAGAGTAAGAACACTATATTATATATATATATATATATATATATATATATATATATATACATATATACATATATATATATACCTTAAATGAGATACGAAGTAAACGTGTTTTCAAATGATTTTATGAGATCACAGTCGGATAACCTGTACGCGACAAGTTAACGCTTGGCTGTAATCATACCTGATGGTAAATGATGATACTCTCTACGATGGAAACTACTCTACTTGTACTCTACTCTACATGTGTTTTCGTAAATATTTGCTTCACGTATTAATATATAGACACATATATATTTAGTTTATTTAAGTAATTCTTTCAGTCCTAGCCTTTTATATATACATTTATATCTATGGTCCCGTATTTCTAATATCAGCAGAGGCTGTAAAAATTCCGTTGGAATCCCTCTGCCAAATTTACTAGCAAACTAGGGACGATTGCATGTTCCCTTACGTCGGTATCGCCATATTTAAACATAGCACATTCATGTGGACGATCGCCGATCGCTCCCTCGGGGGCTGATAAGCCGTTCCGCGCGAAGCCTTAACTTTATGGTGCGATTTAGCCATTCAGCGATAAAGTTGTGTTTTGTTACAATTCTTTCCTAATAACTACTACTGACTTACTCCCAATTGCCATTATATATTTATACGAAATCGTGCAACTGTACAATTGATTTTCTGTTGTAAGTTGTAGAATAGTAAAATGCCGCGGCTTTGCTTAGGTAAACCCATCATTATACAGTATCTTCCTCGTCCACAAGCTTTTTAAACCTTCACAATGCTTATAGTTCTATCATATTACCTTTCAATGACAGTTCCATATTTATTTGTTTTCTTATCGTTATTGATTTCCTATGACTGCTCGTGGAAGCACCGGTGTCGTATAAATAAGTGTGAAAATCTGTACTACGTAACAGTCTGTTAATATTCTAACACCGGCATCATATGACAGTGGTTTTTATATTTTAAATCCACCACGCTGTTCCAATATGGTTTGGTATGCTACACATATTCCTTATCTACTTTATTTTTAGAGTTTTTAAACAGTATCGTCTTTCGTGAGGATTCTGGTTTAAGATACGTTTGTGTATTTATTCGTCAAACTCACGTCGTTTCGTCGTCTCCACTTTTTTGCTTAAAAACGGAAACAATAAATGTCTTATGTCACTATATTCAGAAGTACATGACCTTAACAATTAATTAATAACATTTTAACTCTTTTAACTGAATGAGAAAACTATTTGTTTTGTTATATTGGATTTCTTAGATCAGCTTGTTACCAGATATATATTCATCCTTTTTACTACATTATTTATAGACAAAGGGATGAAAACAATGGTTGAAGTAATTTCAATAGAAATTTATTTAATCCTACGAGCAAAGCCAAACTCATAAAATTTACGCAATGCAATTAAATAAACTGACAAAAGTTTCATTGAATAACGTGAAACATAACTCTAGTCGGTATCACGTAAAACCTGTAAAAACCGATCTTACATAAAAATAGTCCCGAATTGAATAGCCTGTCAAAACTTATACCTACTCAGTTTTTCCTTATGCCATCATTTGAAGTTACAAATTGTTAAAGGAAAGGACGAAGAAGGTCCCATTCTCCTTGCTCGTTATTTCTTCTCAACTAAACACATCCGGTCCCTTTTTGCCAATGAAACAAGTAAAATTCACGATGACATCCAGTTATAGAATTCTCAACCCGCACCAGATAATAGTCGTTAGTATCTGATTGTCATTGTTCAAAGAACAGTCGAGTCACTGTTTTTATAAACGGGGCACGGATTGAATGTCTAATGGCATCTAAGTTGACCGCTGTAATGAAGGGGAATGAAAAGATAAAGTGAATAAATGAAAAAAATATACTGCGGTACTTTAACGATCGTAGAGTTTAATGCAAATCCGAAAATGTTACATTTGGTGATAAGTGAGGAGGCTTATGCCCAGATGTGGGATGAAACTGACAATAATACGAAAATAGTTTTATATCTATATGTCATAAATGTTACTACCTGTTCCCCGCGGTGTTATCTACGTAGTTCTTGATCCAGTGGAAATATTGGGACATGTAAAAAACGTTAAAAGTCGCAAAAGGAATATGTATACAGAATTCGATAGTGTGAATATTTTGAGAGATACTTAAACATAGGCATCAAGCCTTTTTCCCATAGGAGAAGGCAGAGACCACATCCTTTCACGTGCTTATCTCCTTCGCTTATTTCGTTCTCATTAAACCTTTTATACAAGTTCGTCGATTTAGAGTACTCTTGACCTGGCCCTTATTTAAAATATCCTGGATTTGGTTCACGCACGTTCGCCTTGGTCTACCCCTTCCGACTTTCCCCTTCACTCTTGACTTATAAATCCTTTTTGTTAGTCTCCTTTCATTCTATCTCTCTACGTACCCAAACCTTTAGTCACCACATCTTCTTTTATACGACAACGTTCTTTTTGTGAGAGATGTCGCAGTAATTTATCGTTTAAGGCTGCCAGTGGAGTGTGGTGGGTGTATTCTCCATCCATATATAAAAATTATGGTCCAAAGGATAGTAGTTAAGATTTTTATTAAGGTTTAAGATATTTTTCAAGGCGAAAAACGGGTATAATACTTTGCTCGGGACGAGTTGTTAAATGCTGCAGCTGAAAATCGGCGCCATGTGTCATATTTATGGAATATGGCATAAGCCGAGCTGTTTTGGCTTTTCTGAGCTATGTAGTGGTTGCACAGCTTTTAGACTCATATTTAAATGCTGTGCAATTATTGTAATTATTCATTGTTTTACTTATATGTATAACTCTATCTCACAATGCACCGAATAATGTTTCTATCTTTCTAGCTTTATTTATATACATCACTTACTGCCAATATTAACAGTTGCTAAGTTCAGATTTACTCATATTTCCACAGGATCAGAAACCAGGCGAACAATCGCAAAGAATAGCTAGTACAAATATATTTTCAGAAACAAATAGATCCGTTTACTTCTCAACTAGAATTCAACCTAATTGACGTTTTGTAAATAAAGCAAACTCAAATATATTATTTCATTTTATCGCCAAAAGATGAAGATTTTAATGAATGATAAAAATGTATTCTATCACATAATTTTATAACAAATAAAACATTAAAAACACCTTAACATAGTTAGAATTATTTAAATTACGGGATCGCTAACTATGTAGGTCATAAAGTGAGGTAACGCAAAATAATATTACTTTACATAAATTTCATAAAAATTTTGAACTGAAGAATCAGTAAAAATAATGATTGGAAGCTCGTTCGTTGAGGTCGTCCCGTGAGTCTTCTGAATTATTCAGAGAGTATTACAAAATTTCGTTTTACCGTCAACTCAAATTTGTCCGTTTAAATAGTTGCCAATTCTGTGTTAGTTTACCAAATTGGGTCAGAAAATTAAATTGTCGCAGACAAACTGGCAGCTCGGCGAGTGTTTGGGAATAATCTAAAATTTAATATGAACCGTTCACTGTTATTCAAATATCGTAATAATTTAATAAAACGATACGCAAATAATAAAATAATGGCCAGTTTACCCACCCTGATATTCTATATTAATACTGCGGATTCAATCGTGTAGTTCTCGATCCAGTAAGAATATCGTAAAGACCTTTTCCTTTTCTTTATATTGTATATTTTTTATTTCATATCTTATATAGTTAAAAACAAAAAATATTTTTATATATAATATTTAAGTTTTTGGCGCTGTTCTGTCCTATTATTTATTTTAGTTTGCTTCTTTAGATAATAAGGTTGTCTGGAAGAGATTGCTTGTAGCAATAAGACCGCCTTTGCACGCTGTATTATAGTAATAAGTATCTTAACTTATATGTCTTTTTATTTTTATCTTGTGTGTAATAAAGTGTTTTCTCTCTCTCTTAAATTAGTTTTCATTATAAAAGACCTCGCTAAATTTTATACCAATAACTAATAGCTTTGAAAGGCTATGATAGAGTCCAAAATAATTTTCGCACTCGTATTCAGTTTTCTAATGTACCCACTTTATATTTAATTTCATATTTAAAACACACAATAGATGAATTTCTGGTTTAAGGTAGATGCTTTTCGTTGATAGAAAAACTGTATTTTCAGGTAATTCTGTGGTTTTATTAAAAACTAAAGGATTAATCCGAGTGCCCATAGTGTTTTAGCAAGCGTTTGTCGAGAACATAACAAATTGTTTAATACCTTTCGCACAGACACCATATCGATTTTTTTTACTTACTTGACTTTTGATTATTTTTAATTTGTTAAAATCATTACTTATTATAATAACCACAAATTTATATTAATTATTTGGATTTGTAAATTTCAAAACCCGCACTTACATCTATATATAATGCATTGTTCACCATTCCTACTCACCCAGAAGGGGCTGTCCTGATATTACCAACATTACTTAAAACATCACATAGTTAGGGAACCCTTTAGCTATGGAAAAAATCCATTAGAGCAGCTCCGAAATGTATTTAGTTGATACAAACTTTAGGGAATGCTGATGGCATTAGTGTCATCGTTTGGCGAACCTTAATCAATAAATAGATAATATTCTATTTTATTTTGCAACTTTTGTCTTTTTCTTGGGTTTTACTAATCTCCTGCACCCATTTTCAAGAGAATTTCATTATATCTGTGAGTAATAAGAAATAGCAGAAATAATATGGATAATATTCAGTCATAATGACACCACAGTATATCCTATCAAAGCCTAGTGTTTTAAATTCGAGCATAAATTATTCTATAGGCATCAAAGCAAACATTTGTATACATTCAATGACTAACATAGATTTATATCTGTAGAACTCCGCTGTTTGATGAATGGTGGCAATATTTATACGAGGCAATGTTTGAACATTAGCGTTTCGCCGAGAGCCCACTGCAAGATTTTGTTCTGAATATACAGCATTGTATTATTTGCTTGAATGCGCTAATCTCTTCAAAATTAGATAGCATATTTATTGAAGAAGGTTTCAAAATCATTTTAACCGACTTCAAAAAAGAAAGTGGTTATCAATTCGTCTCTATTTTTGTTGTTTTTTTATGTTTGTCACCTCATAACTTTCAAGTGGGTGAACCAATCCTGATGATTACGAAAGGTGGTGCTTGCCATAGGTCCCACTTTTTTATGCTGATGATGGCATCCATGAGAAAACCTTATAAATTTTCATTAAGCATGTAAACGGACGAATAACTCAAGATAACGCCAACCGATTTCAATAATTCGTTTCCAAATATAACAACAATTGTAATTATATTATATTATCGTAATATTTTGCGACTTTCAAGTAGTTCAATTAAGTTTTATTTCATTTTACTTAGGAGAATACTAAAAAAAATACGCAATATTTTTTTTACTTTTAAATTCATATTTATTTGTTTAGTATGGTATGTTTTGAAGGCGGTTCTTTTTTGTAAAAAAAATTATTTATTCATTTATTAAAGCTTCCGCCACGTGCGTTGCCTAAACAGTTAAAGTGTCGCAGAAATCGTGTTTGATAGAATTGTTTCCCTAAATCTTAAATAAGTAAATCTTCCATAAAAAGTCTTGGACAGCATATGTCAATCTTTTAAGGTAGGCTTTCTATAAATTTCATGCTAACCATAGTTATTTATTCTCTGTCTATTATATGAGGTGCAGATGAAGTTGCGCGAATTAGCTGGTTTATATCTAGCTGATGATTTTCTTAATATACATTTACGACTCAATAAATTCAATGATATGAGTTAAATTTTCAAAAACCATTAATATTCTGTCGCGAAGATTGAGATCTTTTAGTAGGGATTCAAATATCTGTGTCAGATGTTTTTGCCTTTTCTAAATAATGAAGTAATGACACAGTTTTTTCTTGTAATATTTATCGATAAGACTCAGACAGGAAAGAGATAAACAATTCATTTACTTTTTAATAAAATCACAATGTAACGAACATTTTTCTTTACTGTTACTTATTAGTATTATTTAAAAAGTGCTATCTTTATAGGGCTATCTTTCAGACTACACAAGCGTGCATAGAAAACCTGTTTTTGATACAATCCAAACTATTAATATTGTCGAGGAGCAATTAAAGAACACTTAGTTTCGTGTTTTATCGATAATCTACAATCAGATATATTTTTTCAGAACATTGATATACTTTTAATAGCATTTGAAGTAACCATATTGATATATTTTTCACCGCTTCTTAACTGGTATGAAATGCATTTTCTCAAACGAAAAGTATGTCAATTGGATGCATTTACGCCCATCTCAGAAGGTCTTATTTCATTCAAGCGAATGCGCATCTCGACAGATAAGAAATGAGCCAACATTTCACTTAATATAAACGTTTTCTCTTTAAGATATTGGTACAGATCAGCTCGGCTATTTCTAATTTTTATGAGAAAAATTTGACATTTATTGATTATAAATACTGTGGATAGAAAAGCATGGAATCTCACATATTGAAATTATTTGAAACGCGTCGTTACAGATAACTGAAAAGTACCGATGTGACCTTAATAAAATTTTAATATGAAGACATTAGAAGAACTAGCTTTTAAATAAAAAAGAACTATTATAATCGTTTCACGTTATTTCTAGGATGACACGAATAAAACATACACTCGAAATAGGTAAATCCTCATTTTTATGAATGTTAAAAATCAAATCCATTGAAAGTTTTATTAAAAAAATTACCTTTATTTTTCTCTTCGCAAATTTCACACGGCAAATCAACAATCTATTCAATTCATATAAAACTTGGAATGGCCGCGTAATGTACAAATTTTATTAATATAAAACTGTTTTCGGTAACTTTAATAGCTACCTCTTAAACAGGATGAAAAGCTTTTTATTTTTAATATGAAATCATTTTATGATATTAAAATGTATAAATTGCAGAAATGCTTTCACGTTTATGGCTCCCATCCAAGGATTCGTCTACTATTTCAACTGCCTCAATGGAGTTATTATCTGAATTACGCTTTAATTAACAGATTACCTGTATTTCCTTTCATGCTCATATTTTTCTAATAACATACTTATTTTAATGAGATGCTATTTAAATTACGTAAATTAAATTATGTATAGAATTTAATCTACTTGACTAGAGTTATAAAATACAGAAATAGATATATAAGTCGTCGTGGCAGAGTGATTTTAATTAAATATTTTACTATTAAGACACATATCAGTAGTTTTGACGTAAAAGTGCGACAAACAGACAAAATTACTTTAGTACTTATAATATAGTGAAGATTGTTATTTTACACCCTTGTGTGTAAAAGTTTTACAATATTGAATGTCATTAATTTATATAAAATCAACAGACAAAATAAGTTTCAAGCTTCAAACTCTAATAATGATAATGCAACGATCTCTTAAAACCATGTTTTCGCATTAAAAATAGTCTATGTCCTTTCTCAGGCTCTACACATTCTGAGAACCAAATTTCATTTAAAACGTGGGCAAACGTTACATTATTTAAAAAAATTGTTAGATGTTTTGATTGCTTCTACACTGATAGAAATGCTTACAAAGATTTATAAGTTGAAAGTTGAAAACATCACATCGGCTGGCAATTTAATAACAATTACCTAACATGAAAACATTTTCTTAAATTGTGATCAAAAATTATTAGGAAATGTTTACTAATGTTTATGAACATTTTTAAACACCAGTCAGGCAGCATCATTATACGTAAATACTTGTTATCTTCACCTTAATTAGTTAGTTAGTTAGTAGCAGCTCATTAACGTCCCACTGCTGGGCACTGGCCTCCTCACTCCGAGGAGTGAGGGTTTTCAAAGCATAGACCCACCAGGCTGCTCCAGTGCAGATTGGCAGGCATAGTACACAAGTGCACTCTCTATTCCTTCACTCTCATAGTCCGATGTGACGGAAATCCGACACGACCGGAGAGAGATCAGGCGCAGGACCTATGGCTTAACGTGCTCTCCGAGGCACGGGGGTGGAACACACCGCCAACTTCCCAACTTCGGGTAAATATTGAGAAAATCTTAATAGAAAACTCAATATTGATTTTTGAATTGGCCCGACCCGGGACTCGAACCCAGGACCTCATGTCTCTCGTCAAACATACTAACTACTAGACCAATGAGGCAGTCGTCACCTTAATTACAGACACATTAGTTTTATTTATATATGTGTAGTATATAATAGTATTTAATTTTATAGAACATACTCTGTAGTTTAATAACCCTTTGAAATACACTCACTGAATGGGAAATCCCTCCCAGAAAGCTACCGTCAAGATGCCACGAGTGTTGAGAGGAACTTCTCTAATGAGATGTATGCTTAGGGGAATTTGTTTTAGCAGTTGTTAGTTTCGCTGTCGGTGTTTGCTTTTATAATAGACTAGGGTTTAGTTTCATTTTTTACTTGTTTCGACTCATGACTTTGTCTGCGTTTACTCACTAATGATCAATTTAATATCTAGTAAGCTTTTACCGCAGCTTTGTATCGTAAAATACAGTCACTTACGCCTATTAAATTCCTGTTATTAGTTTTCACTCTATTTCAATTATATTATTTAAACTTGTAGTTGATGGTTGATTTTATTTATGTTAATTCATTACTTAAATTAATAAATAATCGTATTTTGCTAAATATTATACAGCGGTTCGTATTGAAAACTTTAATAAAATTAGTTTAAGCAATTCCTACTATATTACGACTTATTGTATATATTACATGATAGATTTAAGACAATCACTGACAGTTTAGCACTTGACTGTGCTCTCACCTGAAGTGATTATACGTCTAAGATGGAAGCGCGCCAATCTGGTAAGAGGCGATATACCCCTTACGGTTTTTACACAGCATCGTACCGGAACACAAATCTCTTTGTTTTTGGCGGTAAGTCCTTGCTGGTAGGGTGGTAACTAGCCACGGCCGAAGCCTCCCACCAGAAAATACAATTTCCTAAATTCGTCCTACCGGAGATCGAACCCGGGACCTCTACTAGCGAGTACTCGCACCTCTACAGCAGCGAGGCCATCATTAGAAAATTGACTGAGATTCTTTTTGAACAACACGTTATTGAAAAACAGAGATATTTTATTATAGATAACCTTATCTTTAACAACAGAAACTAACAGAAAATAAATAATAAAATAAATATATTGAAAAAATTATATCCAAAATGCTGACAAGCAATAATCAAAACAAGTGATCAATCAGAACCAAAACGTTTCAGTTACCAATAGATTTTCTTTGTAGGCATAAATACATAGAAAATATTAAGCTTTATACGAAATTTCCGTGTATTTATGCAAAATAAAGCACGGATTACTACAAACCTTAGAATGTTACAGGAGTATCGACATTCCCTACAGACCGATAGGACTTTTTGTGAATAAAAAGACTGTATTCATCTTCGAGAAAATCGTATGCAATTATATTTTACCAGAAAATTCCGCATTGAGCCAAACCTACTGAATTATTCATTCAATTCTCTCAGGAACTACATCTTTCCAAGTTTCGGTGAGGATAGACGCAATAGCAAAATATTATTGTACAAAATTAATCGCTGTTTTTAAAAATTAAGGGAGGATTTATACTCTGAGGTATGCCATCTCTATATTATACTAGGTGATTCGTGAAATTTCTTCTGTGTACACCTAAATGTGAGACTTACGAGAACAGCTATGATATTTGATGCTTTTGTAACTTAATTGACAGGAAAAGTACAAAAAAGCATGCTCTCAGTTGTAAAAAAAAAATGCAGCAAATAATGTTTTCATTATAAATTAAAATTTCTGGGTGTACTATGTCGTGGGTCGGAAATAATCCATTATAATGTAATACAACCCAAAATAATGTACGTCAGCAGTTTCAGAGTCCATTAGCGACAAACATCGTAACACGTGATTACTGTATATATATTACTAGCTATGCCTCGCGGTTTCACCCGTGTATCGGTATGATCTCGTGGCAGTTGAAACTCCACTAAATTGGACTTATTTTCTTAGATTGACATTTAAAAATGTATTATGTCTTTCGAACGGAATGTCCTATTTTAATAATTTAAAAGTTGTTTTACAGGTATTGAAAAGGCCTTTTAAAAGATGTTATCGTAACATAGCTACAGTAGTTGGACATAGAGTATGTATATTGGACTTTTCGTAGATATTAATACGTTCTATACTATTTTAGAACATAGTTTTTCTATCATCAATATTTTGTTTCACACATTGGATTATATTAATGCATTTTCCTTAAAGATTCCTATCTTTTTTTTTGAGAAAGTAATACATATATATCGCTCAGTTAAAATGCAGCTTTCTAATGCTGAAACTTATTTTTAATCGAACCAGTAGTTTTTATGTGAAAACATTACAAACCTAATAGAAAAACACAATTGCTTCACCTTTATAATGTTAGTTTAGACTTGCTGAATCGTACAATTTCGTCTGTGTTAACTTAAATATGAGACTTAAGGTTGCATCTCTGATATTTGATACTCATATGCTTTAATTGACATACTTAACCAATAATAGAAGCCATACTAAACCAACTCTAAAAATTAAACTCGTAAAACTGCAATCTGTCACATTCCAAATCTTTTTGACAGAACGAAGACTGTCGGGTCTGCTGGTATTTTATAAATGTAGATTTTATGACGGTTCTCAAAATGTTAATACGTCATTGCTTGATTTAAATAGTTCATTTAATTCTAAATAAAGCTTTCGTGTAAAATTATGTGTTACATAAAAATAAACTCAATTATTTAAAAGTTGTTGTTTGGACTTTAAATGCAAAAAAAGTGTAATTGAATTACACTTCATAATATATTTATTTACACTATAGTAATTGATGTGTGACATGAATTAAACGTTAATCTATCTATAATTCTCAGGGATGTTGAAATAGCTCTGTTTTTATGAAAAGGTAAGCAAATGTCGTTGGGTTCATCGAAGTATTCTGGGGTACGGGCCTCGAGGCAGGGCTTCATTGCCCGGGCATCTTTCCTCGGGCTTTCAGTAAATGCCCGGTACTCTTTTTTGCCCGTAATTCATACGGGCTGGATCCCGTCGGTGACGACAGCGGGTCCATCCTGGTCATTTCCGAGAGGGGTATGTACCGGATGTTGCTGCTATCGCGTCATCTTCGCCGCTATCACCTACGGCTGGTGGTGGTGACAGCAGGAGCTCACGAGACAGAGGACGCCCAGTGTTTGCCTTTCTTTGGTACTGGCTGGCAATGCCGTGGAGGTATGTGTGTGTGTGCGGAGAGTTATCCACCAGGCGGAACATACTCCTCGCAAGCTGGTGAATGAACACCTCCACGGTGGGCGTCCTGGTATCACGATGGATAACGACATTCCTGACGTAGCTCGAAGCTCCTACTGTCAGACGTAGGCTTGTTCTGCTGGACCTGCAGCCTTATTCTCTGATATCCTGAGCAGAAGGAGTACCAGGCAGGGGCCGCATACGTCAGTCTAGAGCGGACATAGGCTCCGCAGACCTTCAGTTTGGCTTTTACATGGAGACTTGAGGTAAAAAGCGGCCATAGCAGCTACCGGGACGACGAAGCCTGACCCTGAGTAATGTAGCATTTGATAGATGAACGATAAAATTTGAGACTATTTAAAAACAAAAGAACTAAAAATAACCTTATATCATTCTGTCACAGTATAATATTAAATGATCGAATTCTGATTCAATGCCATCACAAAATATAACCTTCTTAATTATTTTATGATTTGAGAGAGTCTGCGTATCACTTGGTCTTTGATTAAAGACGCGATATTACGCTCGTATATATTTTAGTACCTATAAAATATCGTATACATTGGAGCAAGCAATTTTAATATTAACTGTTTTCTCTACCGAAGCCATTTTAGTTCGTCAAAAAAGCTTTTTACCAAAGAAACTATTATAGAAAATGTACTTACATGTATTTCGGACTAACATTGACAATCCGTCGTAATTGAAAATGGTTTTAATTCCGATGTAATGATTCATCATATACTTAATTAAAAACAAAATTTTTCACGACCTCGCTGGCGCTGTGGTACGAGTACTAGTTTCGCTTCCAGAAGAACAGGTTTAAGAGAGCTTTGTGGTAATGTAGAGGCAGATTCAAAAATGATAGAGATATCTCATGTAAAATGCGCATGCTCAATCCAATAAATAATCATTAAACGTTCCTCAACCTGAAATATTACATGTTTGTTTTTATTTTTGAATTATTTACTTCGCTTTTTTGCTGTATAAGTAATAGTATTACAAATATATAAAATGTTATTCGATATATATTAGCACTGAGAAGTATGAGTTGATTGAAACACAGTGACAAAGAAATAGTGTGACAAGAGAACGTTATGGTATAAAGATGATGTAGTGACTAAAATTGAGAAAGGTATGCTTATATGGTTTGGGTACGTAGAGAGAATGAAAGAAAGTAGACTGTCTAAAAGGATTTATGAGTCTAGAGTGAATGGGAAAATTGGACGGTGAAGACCAAGGCGAACGTTCCTGGACAAAATACAGGACATTTTAAATAAGAGCCAGGTCAAGAGTACTCTAAACTGACGAACTTGTATGAAAGCTTTAATGAGAATGAAAGAAGCGACGGAGATATGCAAGGATCGTGGCAAGTAGAAGGACGTGGTCTCTGCCTACGCCTATGGGAATGAGGCATGATGTATGTAAGAACTGGGTTCAACTCCCCGTAGAGCAAATTTGGGACATTGCATTAACAGATTTGGCTGTGTCGGGTTTTGGCTGTGTGTGAGCCTTCGGTCGTGGCTAGTTACCTTTCTACTAGCATAGATGTGCTGCCAAGCAAAGAGTTTAAGTTCTAGTGCATTGCCGTTTAGAAACAATAAGATATCTTTTATCAGAAATAAAAAAATATATGTATCTGAAAAAAGCATAGATTCCCGCCGACATCCTCATTAGTGCGATTATGGTTAAAATGCCTTGTATTTATGATGAATTAAAGTCTTCTTTAGTGGTTACAATTGATTTTGTGGGTATTGAATGAGGTTAAGCCATCGCGCTCGGCTAAATAACGGTCGTACGAGTAAAGTCTGTACTTGGTTTAGTGAATAATTTCGTATTAGTACACGAAGATATTTTGCCGAAATTAAATACATGTATTATTACAAGTTAAGAATAACAGACGTCTTAAAAATACATTTATAACATGAACAATGGAAAGCGAGCCTTTAAGAGATTTTCCTGAGAAGCCCTATCATTTTGGGAAGCCTTAAGTCTTTCTTATCATTCTAGGTAGATATAAATTTCGTATGAAATATAAGAAACCTTGAACGTTATTCAAAAGTAAAATGATTTATAATTTTATAATATAGGCATTTCAATATTCTATATTATAGAAATTAAATACCTCTGGATAATGCCAGTAGGGTCGTATGTTATTCAAAATTTATTGGGAAAAGCTTTTGTCTGAAATTAAAAAGGCGGACAATATTGTTTATTTATTTATGTATACTTTATTGCACACTGTTTAAAATTAAAAATGTTACAAAAATTAATTAGATTTTCAAAATAAAGTGCGCAAAGGCGGTCTTATTGTTTAAAGGGGTAAACCGGTGGTGAGAGGAAAAACAAACTGAAGCGGAAGATGTAAAAAATTGAGATAGATTAAAATAAACTGTAATAGTTAGGAATGCGCAACAGTTTCATTAGTGGACCGCTCTGGCCGACCGTTACTCGAGAACGGTCGAGAACCCCGCCGGCCTGTGACTCATTGACTCTATCCAGTACCGAGAGACGGCGTTGGCTTTCCGGAAACTATTTGATTCCGACAATGTATATCAGTAAAAACCAAACTCTTCATTCAATTTTCAACAAATATTAAAATTATAGATACAGATTTATATATTTGTGTATTTGTTTTCTTGTAATTTAAATTATTTTAATGTATTTATTTAATGAAGCAATGTAAATTATTGTTTCGTTACCTCCTTGAAATCAACATTTTTTTCAATACTTGTAGAGTATTTTTTATTTTATAATGTCGGACTTTCTACGTAAATGTTACGAATTTAAAAATATATTAGTTTGATATGTATTCGTTGTAGAGTCAAATTTGTATATTGATTGTAAATTAAGTGAAATAAAAATTTTATGTTAATGAAAATAAATCTATGGTCCGACTTAATAGACTTTCCGCTGCCACGAGATCGGTATCTAATTCGATGTAAACGCTTTATATGGTGTCTAAAATGGTAAAACATGTTTCTATTAACAAAATTACAAAATAAAATGGTATATCGATACATATACTATGTATATTTTCCTCAACATGTTTAAAATGTGTAACGCAGGTTATTCCAATATTTCTATCGACGCCTCCGAGTCACGTACTGACACTTCATCATGTGGGGGAGGCAGAGAAGGGAGCGGTATTACAAGGACACTTCTCTGCAATTTCGACAAAGGCTTCCTCTCATCAGAACCAAACTCACCAGGTGTTTTATATTTGTTATTTAAATTAGACATCTCTATACCTGTATGCTACAGTTTTGAGTATCAGATATATAGTGATATATCTGTATACAGATCGTTTAAAGTTGTTACCTACTATAAACATATTATCAGCATCTAAATCTTATTTACTACGATTAGACAATCGACATGGAAATATTTATACTCCATATTATTTTATTGTAGCAGTTTTATGGTACAATAAAGAACACATTCAAAGAAGTATAAAAGAGTATAACCTAACCGTACACTATAATATCGAAGCAAAGAAAATTCACTGTTTATAAGCGGTTTTGTTAAAACCTAAAAAGCTTACGTAATGCCCACATACTTTATTCTTCACCTAGTCTGATGACGCTTGACCTTATTTCTTTATTCAGTCAAAGTACAATATCTGTCAGGAAAGCTTTGTTAATATTAAAGAGAGAAATACAAAATAATCTCATATTTTTATAACATTTTAGATGCTAAAGTAACCATCTGTCTTTTTAAGTTCTAAATTGCAAAGTAAATTTTGATGAATTTATATACAGAAAAAGATTGATTGTAAAAGGATAAAAGTTTTATTATTTTGCGAAAAAATTCGAAGGAAGAAATAAGGGGTAACATTTTATATCGTTGAAAAAACATTTATTAAGTTTATGGATATGTATCTCATCATATGTGTACATCATTCCTTTACTATATTGAGCACCAAATAAGCTTGTTCAATGTTGAATAGATATATAAGTAGATACAATCAGCTTCATGAATATTTAATTATTTAATATTAAGCCTCTTTACTACATTAATGTTATATCTCATACATCAATCTCTAGGGATTTATCACATTACTGAACTAAAGACGCAATAATATTAATACTTAAGAAGATGATATCGAGGGCATCAACTAGTGACGCAATAAAATCATTGCACTTTAGTTTTTTTATTTATACGGAAAATACGAGTAATATTTGGCGAGCTACTCGACAATAAATATTGTAATTGCCCCACGCTTTTACAGTTTTAAACAATAAAACGATCATTTTCGAATAACTCTATTCTAATGTTAAACATATTATTATTATTGTTATTTAGTTTTGTATTGTTATTATGGCTTTTAATATTTATATTATATTTTTTGTGACATTTTGTGGTTCATTACTAGTTTCATTGTGTTTAGTACTTCTGAGACGTGCACTTTAAGGTCTCTTACCACAATGTTGAGAAAAATGTACGTAGGATATGTTTCGATGTACCATTTTATTTTGTAATTTTGTTAATAGAAACATGTTTTACCGTTTTAGATACCATTTAAAGCGTTTACATGCAATTAAATACCGATCTCGTGAAAGTGGAAAGTCTATAAGTCGGTCTGTAGACCATATTCGTTAACACAATAGTTTTATTTCACCTAGTTTTTAATTATTTAATTTCATATTATTAGATTGACAATAGAATCCATACTTAACCAACGCTGGATTTATATGAAAGTGAAAAGTTTAAAGAATCGTTACTTCGACCAAGAGCAGAAATCATTGCAAATAACTTACATGAATAAAGTAACTAATAGTTACATTTTTAGTTTTAGTAGATTTTTGAGCACTTCGAAGCGCCGGAACGTGAAAATTAGAATATTTCTCAAACACAATGAATATTACGTGGGATGTTCTATGATAATTGTTGTCAGCACCTCACGCTTTTAAAAACGAATATTTTGTTAATGGCTCTCTCCTAATGTTTATCATATTAATATTACTCTTATACTTTTTAGTTTAGTCGTCTATTAAAGTATGTTTTTTCAGTTTTTTTAAACTATATATTTATTTAATACATGTTACGACATTAATTAGTATTTCAGAAGTTGTGCACTTTAAAAGTAGCTTACTACTCCGGTATTATATGATATTGAAAAGTTCAAAGTTAATTTTGCATTAGAGGGCAAGAGCAATTAGCAAATATTATTGCACTCTGCTGTTTAAAAATATTTACAAAAATTAGTAAATATTTTTAACAAACTTTTGATCACAATCTTAAAAATATTTTCATGTTAGGTAATGCTATAAACATTTATACTATTAGTAGATTATTGAGCACTACGAAACGTCGGAACATGAAAATTAGAACACTTCTCAAACACCGATAAATATTACGTGGGATGTTCTATGATAGTTCTTGGAAGCATCTCACGCTTTTACGCTTTTAAAAACGAATATTATGTTAATGACTCTTTACTAATGATCATCATATTAATAAGAGTTTTATACTTTTTACTTTGATCGTCAATTAAAGCGTGTTATCGATTTGGAAAACAAATGAAGAGTGCCTCGGGTGTTCGATGATATTTATTATAAACACCTCACGCTTTTACGCTTTTAGACAAAAATACGATTGTTTTGTCAATGACTTTCATATGATGTTAAAAATATTAATATGTTACGACATTTCGTTCGTGATTCAGTTTCAAATTTTGTTTAACATTTTTGAAGCTTGCACTTTAAAAGTCGCTTGCCACTCTCGCATTATATGGCAGTGAAAAGTTCAAAGTTTTGTTAGTATTAAGTTATTTTGCATTCCGCACAAAGAGCTGAAATTTATTTGTCCTTTAACGGTATTTTATTTCGAAACACGGACGGAATTGCGAGATGGGATTGAATATAAATTTTGCAGAATGTTAAATAAGCTCCATTTTAAAATTCGTGTCGTGTTTCAATTGTCTACATCGTCTGGGAGTTGTGCCGTTGGGTTTGGTCGGTATGAATGCACACAGAAAGTGTTGTCGTTTCCTTTGGGGGCTGCCAAAACTGTTCCTCTGCCAACTTTATACAATATCTAAAGCCTACATAATTATATATACATATATGACGAAGAGGGTAAGTACGGAGGGCACTTAAAAAGGTGGCGACGTCCCTGCAGACTATTAGCGATCATTATTACTTTATTTGTTGAATTACTATTAAAATACTATATTTGTATGTCATGCTGAGGTTTTACACCAGTAAAACGTTTACATGTGCTACTTCCGGTTTAACGGTAGTCTGGAAATTGTCTCAAGTTTAATCACAACTTCTGTTTAAAGTCGTCGTCTTCAGGACGACTGTGATTGATGGACTTACTATTTTTAAGTGGGGGTTTCACAATGGGGGGGGAGCATAAAAAATAGTACAGAAGAATGTCGTTGTTTATTAGTATTGTGCTTTAATTCTATTTCTGGCACGAGAAGAGTAATATAATAATGAAGAATCGGAGAATAGTATAACTTATCCTATGAATTAGTGAGCGACTTTAAAAATCAGTACTTTAAGAGTAACTCTGTCTTAAAATACCTGTAATATATAAATAATTATAAATCGATCGTGAGAACCTTTTTAGAAAACGGATGACAATATCATTTAAACTGCCTCTACAGTTACAGCAATGTTAACCATAATTCCTTAATAACTGTTAGCAATAATTCGAAGAAACTTGAGGTGGAGAACGTCATTGCACCGTCATATTTTGTAACTTTCTTTAGTCACTTTGTTTAAAAAATCGGCAATATATGAAGATGAATTTTATTCTAAAACGGAAAATGAAACTAAAATTAATTTACGGCGAAAGTTAGCGAACACTAATCCTCGTAATCTCGTTTTACAACTTGTTATAGGTACTCTGATATCGTTGACTTAACGCAATTATTTTAAACGAAGTAACCATTTAATAAGGCTAAATGGGACACGTTAAAACTTTAGCAGCCAATTGGTTTATATGAAGTTGGGAAGTTGGCGGTGTGCTTCACCCCCGTGCCTCGGAGAGCACGTTAAGCCGTCGGTTCTGCGCCTGATCTCTCTTCGGTCGTGTCGGATTCCCGTCATGTCACATCCGACACGACCGAAGAGAGATCAGGCGCAGAACCGACGGCTTAACGTGCTCTCCGAGGCACGGGGGTGAAGCACACCGCCAACTTCCCAACTTCATATAAACCAATTGGCTGCTGGCAATATGAGAGTGGGGGAATAGAGAGTGCACTTATGCACTATGCCTGCCAATCCGCAGTGGAGCTGCGTGGTGGGTCTATGCTCTAAAACACCCTTGCTCCTCAGAGTGAAGAGGCCTATGCCCAGCAGTGGGACATAAATGGACTGCTATTTACTTTTACTTACTTATGAAAATAGCACCAGTGACCGCGAAGTTAAGGATTGGAAGACTGTCCTGGTATGGACATGTCATGAGAAGGGAGGCTAGTCATGTATGCAAGAGGGCCCTAAATATGATAGAAAAGTGTGGATGAATTATGTGAAAGAGGATATGTAAGATAGGGGTGTAAATGTAGAGAAATGATAGCTGATAGAGTGAAGTGGCAAAAGCAAACACAACAACATATATTTCGAGTTATCTTGAAAAACACGATAACCTAAAAATGTTTCACTTCTCCATAATGCATATTTTTAAATTATCGCAAATGAATTATCAACAATATACATATATACAAAGGGTTATTGATAGTTCTTTGGTATGGTTTAAAGCACATGGTTTTCTTTTTTAATTTTCATTCTGCACATCCTAAAGGATTGTACGAGTAAACTGACGTTTAAAATCTTTCAAAAGCTAATTTTTGCTTCTATGAATGCAAAAATATAGGACAAAATTTTCATCTATAATATAACTCTGGAACTTTAAAACGTATAAATTTCATCGCAGCGTGCTTCTATAGTCGGTTTCCAAATCAAAAAACTTTCCATTTACCTTTCTGTCGCACTGATGCCGCCAAATATAGCTGCACATATCGAAGCAGTCCTGTATTATAATCGTACGGAAATGACGGTAACATTTTTATCATTCTTCTCTTTTAAATCTATTCGTAAAGGTATGTTATTTTAATTTTATAGTCGTTCAATTTTGGTCTACATCACTTTGTTTTACTATCATAAGTTTAACTATCTATAAAATATAACAGTCCAAGTCTGTTACTACAAGAGATAAAACAAGCTTATCACCATATGTTAGGGTGGAAAAGATTCTGAAATCATTTGTCGGGTTGAGCATACGCACTTTTAACTGGTTACCTAAATCCTACAGACTAATTAGTAATAATACTCTGACCTAATCTACCTAATATGTAATCGTATTATCTAAGTCCAATGAATATGCTTAGTTTACTATAATGTCTATGGACTCACACTGTTCTTGAATTTTTGCTTAAAAACACTACGCTATACTATATTGTGTCACTTTTATTAACTCAAAAGGTTTTGTTCTTTTAAGTCTTCACTTTGTTTGTGTGATATCCAGAAGTTAGCAGCTTCGGGATTTACATGATGGCGAAGTCTTTAGTGATGAGCTTTGGCAATTCTTTCAATGTAATGTTTGACGAGCTCCATGTTTATGACCTTGTGAAGACCTCTATTTCTAGTGTACCAACGTGCGTTAACAATTTCCCTAAGTACTTTGTTTTGGAATTTTTGTATTATTTTGAGATCGCTAGGTTTGGTACATCCTCAAAGTTAAATACCAAATGTCCATATTGGTATTAGGAACGTTTGATATAGTAGTAGCATATTGGGTACTATCAGTGCTGAATGCCTTCCAAGTAGCCAATACATCTTTCTATAACGTATTTCTAGCTCTTTACGTTTCTTTATAACATGATAATGTGTGAAATGACTATTTTTATTCTTCAGCACAGTTCTTCTGTAGATATATTTGTAAATCTCTTATAATGTAATAAAAGCTTTTTGTTATCAAAATTAAATCTATAGTCCGACTTAGATTTTCTACAGCCACGAGATCGGTATCTATGTGAATGAAACCGCGGGGTATTGCTATTAAAGAATATTTTAGATTTGATTCAATTTTGTGTGATTATCAAGTCTGTTCACATATCATTAACAATCCTGCTCTTGTGTGATTTAAATGGCAACATCTCGACAAAGTCCCCAGCGGTTAGACGGGGAGGCAAACAAAGACACCTCACGGGGACGCGGGCCCTTCTACTTTAAACCGTGTGTCGTCATTCCGCTCACGTCACATCCCTCTGATTGTTTGAGCCTGAACAACTTCCATATAATTTATGCAATGACGCCGTTTACAATCCGAAGTTTTAATGCGTGTTGTTTGTACGCGCCAGGAATATTTTAAGTCGTATGTTCTTTAAACGCATTTCACAACTACACTTACTCCGTCCGAGTTAAGTGTTGCCTTGCTTTGATGTTCTTCTTTGTTACTTAATTTAGATGAACCATTAATAGTGCGCTTTATATTTGATTTATTTGAACACATAAACTTTTCATAATCGAAAATATTAAAAGAATTAATTGAGATATCGCGATATATCTAAAAGTTATATGACGTTTCTAAATAAACATATATACATACATAGCATCACGCCTCATTCCCATAGGGGTAGATAGAGACCACGTCCTTCCACTTGCCACGATCCTTACATATCTCCTTTGTTTCTTTCATTCTCATTAAACCTTTCATACAAGTCCGTAGGTTTAGAGTACTCTTGACAGGGCCCTTATATAAAATGTCCTGGATTTGGTCCAGGAATGTTCACTTTGGTCTTCCCCTTCCAACTTTTGCATTCACTCTTGGCTGATAAATCCATTTTGTCAGTCTCCTTTCATTCATTCTCTCTACGTGCCCAAACCATCTAAGCATACCTTTCTCAATTTTAGTCACTACATCTTCTTTTATACCACAACGTTCTCTTATCACACTATTAATTACTTTGTCACTCAGTTTCAATCCACTCATACTTCTCAACGCTCTCATTTCTACCGCACCGCTTCTAAATAAATATGGTATCATTTCTTTGTTTAAGACAAGTTTGTATGTTTGGTGTGTTCTAACATTAATGAACAGAAGCTTATAGACTACAAGCCTATGGAAAAAAATAACAAGTGAAATGAACCAACGAGAATAACGCTTACAAAGCTGTTACTATATTAAAAAGGAACTTTCAGCGATTTGTACTCACCACGATTAAGTAATTATTTTTTTCGGTAATATTTGATAACATTTTATAAAAAAAGTTGCCGCACATAAATTTATGATCGTAGACCACATAATTGCTGTAAGTTGTACCTTATAGCCGTACTTTATACATGCTAACAAATAAAAATATTACGATAAAAAAATTATTATTTACTCGTGTAAATCAAATCAAATCAAATATATTTTATTGCAAGATCAAGTGTACAACACATAATCTACCATACCATGGTGTGCAACATCTACAATAGGACAAAATAATATTATTATTTGAAACAATTGCTTCATCCTTATGGCAGGTATTCACATTATTAAAATAATATTCACATTAATAAATACAACTACAGTTTTATATGAAACGTATCAAAACAGTATAAGTGAGCTTAAACACTGTGTCTCGTATAAATTATTTTATTTATTTTGACTTTACTATACCGCTTAGAAATGACGACATAGCTAGTTCAAAGTTATTTTATGAAATAGTAACAGCCTTCTAAGCGTTATTCACGTTGTTTTATTTCACTTGTTATTTTCTCCACGGGTTTGCAGTCTATTATCAATCGCATATTATTCTCCAAAATGAATGCAACCATTTTGACTAGATCCTTTACTCTTCAAAAACAAAAGGCATCCGGAATTACGCGGTCAACCGCGGCGAACATCGTTTGTAATATATTATGGAGTTCATATAAATTTTATGTAATATAGTTCAATGTTTAAAGATATATTTTCCTTAAAATATAAATTATATCTAATTGGTATACGGGACGAAAGATATCTCATTGTAAACACCATATTGCAGTACCTCCCAATTACTAACAATAGAATTATTTCGTGACTGTAAATCAAAGCTAACATCCTGCGTTGACATTTTTAGCTATCCCGCGGGCATTCCCGCTCCAAACTGGAATCCCCATGTAATAACAATTTTCTGAGGACATCAATTGTTTTGCAATATAATTCAGAGTTTTTCAAAGTTCTCCTAGTCAAAATAACATTCTAAGTACGATAACGCTCCATCGAACGACTAGAACTATACAATTTGTTCATGTGATGGCGTGACATATCGATAAGTTCATTCCCATACATTTTTGAGGGTTTCGCTGACGCAGTGGTGTGAGTATTCTTTGCTAGCAGAGTTTCCAAGTTCGATCTCCGGTAGGACGAATTTGGGTATTAATATTTTCTAATTTGTCTGAGTCTGGACTGGGATGCCTCGGCCGTGGCTAGATACCATCCTGCCAGCAAAGACGAACCACCAAACAAAGAGATTTGTGTTCCGGTACGATGCTGTGTAGAAATCATAAGGGGTATGATCACTTACCATCTGGTAAGGTCACAGTCACGCGCTAAACTGTCAGTAATAATAAAAAAAAAAAATTTTAAACGTTTTATTGGCGTAAGCGTACTTAGTATGTCATCTTTTCTACAGGTTCTTTTATTAATAAATCAAATATTAAAGAAAAACAGGTATTAAAGAGCCCTGTCCCCCTTGTCAAGATACCATTTTAAGTACGATAACGCTACGTTGAACGATTAGAGCACAACGATTTGTTAATGGCATATCGAAATGATATCTCACAGAAGAAGGCATCAGAGAGGGAGAGGGAAGCTGCAGCTAAGGCTTTTGACGCGCCTTTGCGCCACCTCTCGAAAAAAATGCAATGAAAACATTTTTTATTTAAAAATTTATATTTTAAAAAAATGGAACTTATCCTATGTCATTAATCAGATCATCAATCGACATGTAATTCGACATCATTAAAAATAATATTTTAACATTTCAAATGGAGCTTTTTTGAAGCACATCTTCTTTAAGCACGCCTTAGTTGGAGAGTTAGCTGGTGAATGCGTGATGAGAGTGTCACGAAAAGTATAGACGGGCGAAGGGAATGGAAAGTGAGAGAGATATGAATTAGTGAACAAGGACGGACAGTTAAGTTTCGTAGTTATTAGTGATTTGATTTTTTTACTGTATGTCGGAGAAAAGTGTGTGTGTATGCAGGTTATCTCAACATCATGAGTAGGGTCCATAATTCAACTTCCAAAGTATGGGTGTCGGTGGGTAATGTTGGTGCAATCAAACACTTCATTAATTAACTCAGATTATAATGTCCAATCACTTAATGTTTGATATCTAATTACACAACCACATTTACAGTAATAGTTAAGAACGCGCGACAGTTTCAATAGTCTACCGAACGAACTGTCGAGAACGCCGCCGGTCTGTGACTCATTGACTCTGTCCAACCTCGATAGACGGTGCTGGCGTACCGAGAACTATTTGATTCCGTTTAGTACAGACAAAAAGATATTTTTTTTTTGATTAAAAAAAATAGACTTACTCAATGGAAATCATGTCAGGATTCCGAATCTATTCAAAATTACATACATACATACATAACATCACGCCTCATTCCCATAGGGGTAGGCAGAGACAACATCCTTCCACTTGCCACGATCCTTGCATATCTCCTTCGCTTCTTTCATTCTCATTAAACCTTTCATACAAGTTCGTCGCTTTAGAGTACTCTTGACCTGACCCTTATTTAAAATGTCCTGGATTTGGTCCAGGAACGTTCGCCTTGGTCTTTCCCTTCCAACTTTCGCATTCACTCTTGACTCATAAATCCTTTTTGTCAGTCTCCTTTCATTCATTCTCACTACATGCCCAAACCATCTAAGCATACCTTTCTCAATTTTAGTCACTACGTCTTCTTTTATACCACAACGTTCTCTTATCACACTATTTCTTACTTTCGTACACTCTCATCTCTACCGCATTTATTTTACTTTTGTGATTCTTCTACCATACCCAATTTTCACTACCATACATAAGCGTTGGCACCAATATTTATATATTCAAAATTAACAAATATAAATCGCATGACCCTTCAAAATATTATACCACGTTAAGCGAAGTTGTTCCGCATTGAAGGTTACATAATTTTCACCTCCTTTCATTAATAATTATTCTAATTCTCATAACGAATTCCTTTTAGTTCAATATGCACGTTAGAGTCGTAAATCTTACTTGACTTGTCACTCAACATGGTCTGTCCTACAAATATGGGAGGCTCGGTCACAGTACACGAACCCAAAGTAAACTTAATACATGTTAAGGGAGGATTTTTGTATCTCGTTTATTATTTATGACTCATGAATCTTGATATTGAAGCGCGAAAATTTTTGAATTTACGACCCATCGGTATAATAGCGTCGTAAATTTGGATTGGAAAACTTTGTGAAAATTATTGAATGTTTGCTTAGTCCATAAAACAGACATTGGAGGGGTGGAAATAAACTGCTGTCTACACATTTGTTATAGTCACTTAATAAATTAGTATATACGTTATTTTTTTGTCAAGCAATTATAAAACATAGATAAGGTGAAATATATTGCTTAAATAAATATAAATTTCAACAAAAAAAGAACCGCCTTCAAAACAAACTTAAAAATACATTAATAATCCTCTAAAAAGTAAGAAATAGTTGCGTATTCTTTTATAGTATTCTTCGTATTGTATTCGAGTGGTTCTTTTTTGTAAAAATTTATATTTATTTTTTGATTTTTAGTGAATCTAAAGTAAACTAACAAATTTGTCTCAATATGCGTACAACGTACGTTTAAATGAAACAACTTTACAAAGTTAAATTTACATTAATATCGCCACACCCGGGATCGAACCCGCAACCTTATACTACCGCTTCACACATAATTCACCTTTCAAATATTGCAACGCAGCAACAAACGTAAGGTTATTGCCATTTGATTACAGACAGTTATAGATTTTGCCGAAAATCACACTCTTACTATAAGCCGTTGAGGAGTTCCATTGATCTTCATATTTCACTACGACTAGCACTTGACCATACCGAAGTTACGGTAGGCAACTCAGATATCTGGATAGTTTATAGAAGGTTCTGCCGAGTATCGTTGATTTGCTCCTAAGAATTAAAGAGCTCCGTCACTTTGTCATAGATTCCATCATCAGAACCTTACCAAACTATTACAAAACAATCCTTGAAGTATATCCTTTCTAATAAAAAAAGAATCATCGAAATCGGTTGGCGTGATCTTGAGTTACTCGTCCATTTGTCGCGCACAAGCTTACGCAAATTTAAGAATTATCCGGTTTTGTCATGGATGCCATCATCAGAACTGGTTTTAAAAGAAATGGGACCCTATGACGAGCACCACCTTTTATTTAAAAAAAAATCATCAAGATCGGGCCACCCAGTCGAGAGATATGAGGTAACAAACATAAAAAAAAACAGCCGAATTGATAACCTCCTCCTTTTTTTGAAGTCGGTTAAAAAGGGGGCTTTATCGCTATGCAGCCATTTCTACCAGGCAACCTTTGGTTACAGATATTGCCTAAACTAGGTTGATGGTGTTGGCTAAATATAATGAACTTATTTATCTAATTATATATTTCATACTATATCTTATCCGGGGAGTTACCCGCTTAGTTCTTGATTCCCATTATTAGTGCAAGTTTACGTCGCGAATAGTACAAATATGGTGATGGATTTAAGAAAGACTCAAGTGTGCGCTTTTACAGCCAAAAAAACTCCCTTCAGCCACGCACCACGTTTCCAGAACATTTCCCTCACCACCTCTAAACACATCGGGATCCTCGGTGTCGACATTTCGAGTGAAGTCCAATTCCGTGCTCACTTGGAAGGCAAAGCCAAATTGGCTTCAAAAAAACTTGGGGTGCTCAATAGGGCCAAGCGGTACTTTGTGCCCGAGCATAGGATGCTTTTATATAAGGCCCAAATCCGACCGCACCTCGAGTACTGCTCTCATCTGTGGGCTGGAGCACCCCAATACCAACTCCTTCCATTTGACCAAATACAGAGACGAACCATTCGAATTGTTGACAATTCCCAGTTATCAAGTCAGCTGGAAACGTTAGAAAACCGTAGAAACGTTGGTTCTCTATGTGTGTTCTATCGTATCTATCAGGGGGAATGTTCTGAGCAGCTATTTAACTTGGTGCCACCATCTCGCTTCTATGACCGGACAACTCGACGAAAGAATAAATTTCATCCGCACAACCTGGATGCGTGCCTTCAAGCACGGTTCGATTTCGTCGATCCTTTTTCCCGCGTACGTGCAAGATGTGGAACGAACTCCCGCCAACGGTGTTCCCGCAAGGCTATGACCTAGATACTTTTAAGAGGCGTATAAATTCCTATCTCTTAGGTCGGCAACGCATCGGTGGTCCCTATGGTGCTGCAGGTGTCCATGGGCGGCGGTGATCAGTCAACATCAGGTGACCCGCAAGCTCGTTTGCCTGCCAAGGCTATAAAAAAAAAAAGAATAATTTATATTGACAACTAGATCCGATAAATAACGTACGTACTTATAGATCAACGGGACGGCATATTATAATGAACATCACATAATTACATCAATGTATATGAATCATTAAGTCATTGATTTACAGTTACACTATCATATTAAGATAGCACTAATGAGTACAATTAATTGTTCTATACGCTGTTACAGCTTTGCAGTTACGGTGTGTTTCTACTTAGCAATAAAGTAAATACTGGTTTGACATAATACTCAAGACAAATGTATCTACAAATAATGGGTATTAATTTCTCCTCTCAACATTAAAGTTAAGTAAACTTAGATACTTACCTTATAAAGAATCCTCATAAATATAACAACAGATTAACAATTGTACCATTTAAAAAAATTCTCACTCAAGGTTACAATAACCTTAAACTGATCAGTCATAATTAATATGTATTATTTTATGTGACGAATGAGCTATGGGTGCCGCCATATTGGCCTTGGCTGCCTCTGACAAGCGGCTTTCACTTTACCTCTATTCCGCAAAGAATTTGTAGCTATACAAAAAACTTTCTACGTAAAAAAAAACTAATTTTGGCCTTGGGACGCCTGACGGACGAACTCAAACTAATCCGAGTACAACTTTTTAATATTAAATTTTATTTATATTAGTATAACAATATAAGGAACGGTTATTTATAAATAAAATCTTTTATTGGTTAAGCATTAGTACTATGCTGATTGTCAATGGTATATGTACATCACACACTAACCACTGAGCAGAGATAGAGAGAGAGAGGAAGAAGCGTCTGTCCGAAATACGTCTAGCGCTGTTAACGCTGGGTTAGAGTGAGAGAGGAGGAACTCTCTACTGCTACCATATGCGTGAGAGAAAGAGAAGCTGACTGACGCTGTAACATGTTGTGTAACGAAATTGTTTACCCTCCCATAAGAAGCTTTTAATTCAAAAATTGAGTACTATACATACGGATCAAAAAGATCCTATTTAAAGCTGTAATATTGAGACATAATATGACGGCCTCGGAAGTGTAGTGGTGCGAGTACTCGCTTTGCTATCAGAAACCCGGGTTTTTTTGATTAATAGTAATAATAAATATTGCAAAAGTATAGCGTGTTTAAACTGCCTCATTGGTCTAGTGGTTAGCGTGTTCGACTACAGACATGAGGTCCTGGGTTCGAGTCCCGGGTCGGGCCAATTCAAAAATCAATATTGAGTTTTCTATTAAGATTTTCTCAATATTTGCCTGAAGTTGGGAAGTTGGCGGTGTAATCCACCCCCGTGCCTCGGAGAGCACGTTAAGCCGTCGGTCCTGCGCCCGATCTCTCTCCGGTTGTGTCGGATTACCGTCACATCGGACTATGAGAGTGAAGGAATAGAGAGTGCACTTGTGTACTATGCCTGCCAATCCGCAGTGGAGCAGCGTGGTGGGTCTATGCTCTAAAAACCCTCTCTCCTCGGAGTGAGGAGGCCTGTGCCCAGCAGTGGGACGTTAATGGGCTGCTACTTACTTACTTATAGCGTGTTTTATACATTTTTACAAGAATTGTTTCTGACAGAAATGGGTCCTGAAACATTCCTAATAGTACGTTTGTAACTTCTTAAACGAACCCCAGGTTTGGTGGATCTGTGACACTGCAACGTTACTCTTAAAAAAAAAGGTGTCTTATCGTTAAAACAGCACATTCTTTATAAAGAAGGTCTGTGGGGGTGCCTTATAGGTTTCTTTGTTATTCTTTTCAAATGGCTCTCTGTATTCTTTCCAAACAAAGTATTCTAGTAACATAGCACCATACGCAAATGCCACAGTTAATAATAGATTGCATAAGGGCAATACACGTGGATTTAATGATGTCGTTGTCGATACTGTTTCTTATCTTTCTTAAAATATGGGATTTCCGACTTAGTGATCTGTCCACGATTACTCCTAGATATTTTATTTCAGATCATCGCAAAATGTCTGCATTAACAAAACAAGGTTCGATCGATTAAGCAAATTGCAATTTTTAATTTGCTAAACAAAGAGATTCGTGTTACAGTAAGATTCTGTGTTGAAACAATTAAAGGCAGATTGTCTCTTCACAGATTAGCGCACTTCCATCTTAGATTGTATCATTTTTATCATCTGGTGTGATCACAATCAAACGCTAACTTGTCAGCAATAAAAATAAAGAAAAATCGTTAAAAATGTGCAATATTCCAACGATTGTTAGCTAGTTCTATGGGAGGAGGCGTATCGGACACGCATTGTCTGCCTCGCCGCTCAGCTGAGCTTGACCTCTCGAGAACTGTATTGTGTATGAAATCAATAGAAGAGATTTCATCTATGTACCTATTATATTAGTTGTTTTTATCCACACTAGACCTATACTACGACATTTCAGCGTATATCGAGTTAACATTACAAATAGATCGTGAATGTAGATGTCTGTTGATCGCATGTATTATAGAAAAACACCGAAGTGCAACGCTTAATTGATTTAGTACTAACTGTCATAATTTAATCTGTTGAGGAGGAATTCAGGTTCAGTGGACTGTATAGGCTTCAGGCTTCGATCTTTGATTTCACGGCTTAACTATGCAGTTCTTCGTTTTTTAGTGGTCTTCAGTGTTCGTGGCTTGGGTCGTCAGTGTTCAGCTCTCCCAGGTTTACAGTTCGCGCTTAGTAAGGATCTACTCCTATCGGGAGTCTAAAGCGAATATGTCGATGCAAACTCTGGGAAAACAGCTCGATGCTCCTGTCCGCAATGTCTTTCATGTCTGTTAAATGGAAACATCTGTTCCTAAACTAGTTAAATATTTGTGTTTTGGGGGACAGCGTCCTCCTCACATACATTTAACCTAACAATATAGAAATAATATTACCCTCTTTTTATAAATAAAGCCATAGTAGCACACAAACAAACGTTTGTATCTTTTGACGTTTGACGTATTTTTGTTTGCTATCACATAAGAGGTCTTTACTTCGATTTCCGGCAGGGCAAATTGATGAAATTCAATCTTCTTATTTGTCTGAGAGGGACTGGTTGTAGGCTTCGGCCGCGGCTAGTAAAGATGTGCTACTAATATAAACAATTTTCATTTTGGCACAATCCTGTGTAGAAACTAAAAAAGGTAAATTCTTCAGATTCTAACTGGCTTCTATCTTAGACTGTTCCATTTCACCCACATGTGAAATTACATTCAAAGGCAGACGATAGCAAATAGAAATTAATGTTTATAGTATGTATTTAATTAACTGTCCATGGTAACATGATACGTTACATAATAACCGGTATTTCACTTTACCATATTTATTAATTACTAGCAAAGTGTTTTATATCAGTATACGTCAAATTCCACAACCATTTTTTTACAATCCTTGTCATTATAAAAAGAAATATTTCATTTAGAATGCATTGTTTTATATACTCGTAGCCTTAGACTTATTAGGTAGCAATTTATCTCAGTAAATTTAATCTTTGTATAAGAAAACTCAAAACTTTACTTCAACTACTCTGAATTATAACTATTAAATAAGTAAATATTCCATATTACACGTGGTTAATGTAATTAGCATCCTGTAAAGACAGTTGACTTGGCTTCTGCCTCGAGGGTGATATCTTTCAACTAAATAAGATTGTGCCGCAAAATATTCTTTACAAATGTTGTTTAAATTACGTACAAGCTGCAATATATTACGTTCTTTTATATTACCTGAAACATATTTATTTTGATTATTTTTGTAACAATTTTATCTGTGTACGAGTTTTATGTATTTGAGGGACCTCTATATATTGGATATTGTATCTTCAAAGCAACAGCCATTAAAATGTGAACAAATACAAAAACTGACTATTTTATTATAAATATTTCAAATTGATAAACGGAAGTACCGAAATCTAAAATAAAAAAATGTTTTGTTTGAAATTTTTAACAGAAATTTCCACAAATATTTGAATTCGGATTAATACGGTGCTATTGAAAAATATCTATTTTTTAATATTTCTTGTTTGAAAAGATATAAAACGAAACTTTTTTATTGTAAAGCGTATTGTTATATATATAATTCTCTTGGTCGTGTTAATGTTACTGAACTTCTCCTACAAGACTGGACCAATGTGATAGATTTGTGGTAGATTGAAGAATGGTATTAACCTATAAAACTATACGACCGATCCCGTCAGTCCTAGTGTTTCTATAAAACGTCTAAAGATACTTAAATAATCATTTTTTAATAATTTTGTAATTAATCGTTAAATGTTTATTTACCCTTGTTAAAGTTAATCTGTAAGAAAGCTTATAAATAATTTTAGAGATTGACATCGCTATTGCCTATACTTAAATTTTATATTATATTGTAGTTCTTTGTTTTTCTGTATTCTGTTATTCTGTAGTTGTTTTTTTTTTCTTTTCTCTATTTTACATCGATTATTTATTCAATCCCATGCTGTGACGCAAGATACAAACCTTTGATGGAAAGCTAAAATAAAAAAGAAACGTGAAGTGCTAAAAATACGATACCAACCACAGATTCAGCACTGAATGTACCTAATAAGCTAATTCTATATAAAACAAAATTTTGGGGATATACGAAACCTAGCAATATAAAATTAATAGAAACTTTCCAAAAGAACAGTACTCAGAGAAACAGTTAATGCACCTTGGTACGTAAGAAACAGCGATCATCACTAGTACCTCATAGAGCTCGTAAAAGATTACATCAAAAATATTTCCGAGGCTCATCACCAAAGACTGCATCATCACGTTAAATTTGAAGCTGCTAAAATATTAGATATCACACAAACAAAGAGAATACTTAAAAGAACGAAATTTTTTAAGTTAGTGAATTTGCAGTGACACAATATAGTGAAGATATATTTTAAGCAGGAAATATAACATTATGAATAATAATGTGTGTAACTTTATATATACATAAATATCATATATTTAATATAAATATATGATAGTGTAAGTTATATATAAATACTTGAAATACTGTATAGAGGACTACACAAGAACAGAGTGAATTTATAAAAAATAACGTATATCTTACCATACTCATTGGACTACTGTACTTTTTAAGTAAACTAGATCAAAGTATAATTACTAATTAGTTTATAAGGCTAGATATAATATTTTACTTTAAAGCAATCAAAGGTTGTTGTAATACATATATATATATATATATATATAAAAATTCACGAAATTGTGTATCCTTTTCATTGAGAAATATCAAAATGCTTATAAGCTACCCATACATTCATTTTTGTTACTCTTCTAATGTCATTGAACTTATCAAAATGAATAATTTTTAATATTTACACATAAAACTAATTAGGAACCAAGAAAAATATTCACCTTACAAGTATCTAGCTTTAATATTGAATCATTGAAAAAAATACTAAACATAGACGTCCGAGAAATTTTACGAGCACTTTCACAAAGTGTTACAAGTGTTCAATTTGATTGTTTAATATTCGCTTTCCCTGGCTCAAAACTAAATGAAGTTAGAAACCGAATCATTGAGTAGTCTGATACTTTTAATTAGTTCTTGTGGCATATCGAACTCATTAAGCAGCATTTGAAATTATTAGAAACTTATGAGGATGAATTTGATAATTCACTACATTAAAAGAGCTTGAGAAGCTCTTTAATAATCAAGTCTGTTCATTGGTAATGCATCTAACACCATTTCCAAAGCTTTATTCTATCGATAAAATACCTTCAAGAAGCTAAGAAAATACTATTTTGACAAAAAAATTACAACAATAACATTTTACATATAAAGTAAGTAAGTAGCAGCCCATTAACGTCCCACTGCTGGGCACAGGCCTCCTCACTCCGAGGAGCGAGGGTTTTTAGAGCATAGACCCACCACGCTGCTCCACTGCGGATTGGCAGGCATAGTACACAAGTGCACTCTCTATTCCTTCACTCTCATAGTCCGATG
>JACTOM010000868.1:6251-43404 GCA_015832385.1 Elymnias hypermnestra | reverse complement strand
GTACAAAATACAATACAAAGTACAAAGCAAAGACAGTCAGTCTGTCTGTTCGACACTAGTGGAATCTCAAGAGGGTGGTTGAGTAAAGTGGTACGAACCACGCTCTGCTACCAGAATTTGTTCTCGCCGTCGGTTGGCTTTCAAAAGACGCCGCCCTAAAGGCTGGGGCCCATTGCAGCTATAGGGCCAGCTGTCAGCCAATTCGTCGGCGCGGAGGGGATGAGTCAAGGGGAGATTCGAAAGGTGCCGAACGGCTAGTAGGAACTCGCACCTACCTCGAGTCCAGGCGCCCCTCGCCTCGAAGGCGTCGACTCCGGCAGGTGTCTGTTCACGTGGATGTGTGTACTGTAAAGTGTGGTTGTGGGATGTACAGAGTATGTGACCTGCCAAAGCGTCGCGGATGTCCGTGATCGGCGACACTGGTTTACTCTTCTGTCCCTGGCTCCAATGGAGGGAAGTCTGTTGCGTCCAACGCGTCGAGGATTTTCCCTATATCCTCGAACCAAAAGACGCGTGGGATCCCGCACTTCCGTCCACACAAAAACTCACAATCTCGCGACGGCCCTAGACCGCAGCCGTCCTCAAAGCGTTTTCGAGTTGAACCCCTTTTTAAAGGATTCTTACACCACAGATAAGAGATCTGACAGACTATATCGCGCCATGCACAGAGCAACGATAACATCGTGCGCGAACAAGAATAATGACAGTTCACTGCGTGTTAGAAAACTTGTTGTACGACCATAAAATATTGACTATTTTACGAAGAAAATTGAATGGACCTCATATGACATAAAAAATAAAAATAAACTTATACTAAAGTCTAGTAGGCTGCATAAAATTATCAATTAATTCAAGGGTAATTGTACGTGTCTATAACAAACTCCCAGAAGGAGTTACAATAATGTCAAACATGTAAAGTAATTTAGAAATCTAACTAATTTATAAAAAGAAATTAAAATAATTTGAAGAACCTCTTAGAAAATAAAAATGCGTGGCAGGGAATGAATTGCTCTATTTAAAATAGAATAAATATGTAATTCAATGTTTATGAGAAAAAAGGTTCTTCTTAGAACAGGGTGCAAAGGAACCCTCCTAACTATAGAATTTAAGTCGTTCTTTCATTATCAGTCGTGCATTAAAATAATATATGGAAACAGTTTTTTTCCATATAAATGATTCAAAAGTGCTGTAAAAGCTTAATTTAATAAATATTTTTAAATGTTAATTCATGAAAGACAAAGGATCACTTACTGAGCAATTATCACCAATTGAATAGCTAGGTGTTTATGCAACGCGATATCGTATCGAATCATATAAATGTCCTCAGCAAATAAAAATTTTATTCATAAAATGTAATAGGCGCTTTCCGTAGCTTTGTAATTTCTTTGTTTTACTTTGATATATGTTCTTATTTTAATACTGTGTTCATGTGTGAACTTTGTAGGGGAATGAAAATGATTTCTTTGTCCTAAATCTGAAATATGATATGGTCACGTTAAATTATAATTGGGTGAATTTAATTGCTGTTGGTTTAACGGTGTTCAAGGAACTATATTATTACTTAAGATGGCTTATTATTGTTTTCTTCTTATTTATTATTGGCAGATATAAATAAATCTCCTATAACGAATATCTAGATATCCTCAGATATAACCGATCGCGGCAAATTCTATTTTCATGTGAAAAATGTTATAGGTTTAATTTTAACCCAATTACTACAAATATAAAACCACCTTGTTACAATCGTTTATTTATAATTAGAAAGAATATGTCTAAATATAGAATTAAATACAACATAAGTTTAAGAAGTTTCACTTCCTCTACGTGTTACTGGGCGTGTTTTATTTTAAAATATGTAACTAAAATAAATTAAATTGTTTATTTGACTATCTTAAATGGTTTGTTAGTCATCACGACTAATAGTTAGTTAGACTATAGACTAGTTATTATAACAGAACAAATGATTCTTTAACAGAATAATTTACATTGTCATGATACAAAAATGCGATTAATAATCGGATGTCATTATACAGGATATGTCAACTCTTTGCTATTAATAGGATGGTTCTCAGTTGCTTTGGGGTATTCTTTGGCAACCTTCGATTGCAATAACATAAATGTAATTTTTCTATTTTTCAATAGTAAATATTGTGTGATTTTAATAGCATAAGAGAATTTATACAAATAAATGAGCATTTTCTTGCCGCAAACTTTTTTTTTACTAAGGTTAGTTAATAGTGATCACACTTGATGAAACAGTCTAAGATGAACGCACGCTAATCTGGTAAGAGGAAATTTTACCTATTATATGTTTCTATGCAAAATAACACCGGTTAACAAATATGGCTTGGTTGTAAGGCTTTTACTAGTATTATATGTCTAGCTCGAAGTGTGTGTTGCCAGTGATCATCTACGGATTGAAAACGTGGTCGCTGACTAGGAGCCTCTTTCACAAGTCACACAGCGTGCCATGAGGAAGGCTATGCTTGGAGTTTCTCTACGTGATTAAATCAGAAATGAAGAGATCCGTAAAAGAGCTAAAGTCATCGACATAGCCCTAAGAATCACGAAGCTGAAGTGGCAATGGGCGGGGCACATAGTCCGACCAACTGATGGACGTTGGGGTTCGAAAGTGCTTGAATGGCGACCAACACACAAGGTGAACCTACGATATAAAGAGGGTCACCGGTAGCCACTGGAGCCAGGCGGCACAAGATCAGGCACAGTGGGCATCATTAGGTGAGACCTATGTCCAGCAGTGGACGTCCATCGGCTGAAGTGAGTGAGTGAGATATGTCTAGTTAACATGTACTTTTCTCGTACAAATACTACATAAATATCACTTTATCCGAATCAGTTTCAAAATATACCATTTCAATACATTAAAGCGTCCATACGGAGTCATTAATATCTATAAGCACAGAGGCGTCCACGAGGCGTTCATTGTTTTCTTGACGTGAATAATTATCCGCTGTGATTAATGAGCGACCGCCGGCCGCGCCTGCTATACACGCACCCACACACGACACACGAATAGAGATTTTAAATACTACCAACAAAACACTTTTTCCCAATGAATATTATGCACATATCACAGAATTAATAATAAGTATTAACGAGTAATATAAAAAAATTAAAGTGAATTAGTCGTTATATTAGTATAAGATCCATTGTCGGGGAGGGATTCAGGATCTGGCAAATCCCTCTGGTTTCAGTGGACTGTATAGGGTTCGTCGCTTTGATCTTCGGGTTTCAGCTGCTTGAGGTCTTTGTTCAGGCTTAGGTCATCAGGTTTCTGTGTTTCTATGTTCGGTTTTTCAGAGTTCGCGCCTCGGCAGAGTTACAGGTTCTTGAATGTTCACAAGTCGCGATCTACTCCACTCGGGAGTCTAAGGCGAAATGTGACTTAGCAACAAACTGTGGTAGAGGCCTTTTATATAAGTCTCCTACTCGGCACGTACATGCGGCGCGATGAGCAGGAGAGAGGGCGATTGCGGGTGCTTAGGTAGGAGAGGTAGGGGGTTCGCCGGCGGTTGACCAATTAGGATCAGACTCACAAAGTTTCAACATAATCGATCTAACCCTTAAGAAGGAGTTGCGTGACATACAAATGATAAAGATGTATTTGGAAGACACTGACTTATCTAGTTTTAGAGTCCATGATATTTCAGGTCGTGTTATTATTATTGTATAATTAAAAGAATTTTTTTTTTTGTATTGCATTGCGACAGTTTATTTTATGATATCCATGTTGACACACTTTGAAATATCTGACCATAGCAAGCAGCCAGCGTGGCAAAAAGCCTTTTGTGTACAAAGATCTGAATTCGCTTTCACGGGTGATGCCGCAATGCTCTAAACATTAGTACAGAAGCCTAGTTTTCATTCAGAGCGTAGCAATGAACGTTATTGTTATTGTTCTTGATATAAAATAAACCACAATAGCTGCGGTAGGCATTCATTTTCATGAAACATTGTGGACGATACGTCGCTCGCAAACAACACTTCCATCGAAACTTGAATAATTTGCAATTAGTGAAATTCGCATTTATTTTAATTACAGTATTTAAAATTTTGACGTAAAACTTCTTCGGGGAAACTGTTCCTGTTGGGTCTATACTTTTAGTCGCACTTTACTTTTATTTTAAACTAGCGGCCCGTCTCGGCTTCGCACGAGTAGACATAAATAGGTACAGATATTTAAGTTATAAGCATAATAATTAAAATGACCATGAATCACTAAATTAGAAAAAACTGTATGGTTATCTTAAAGCCTCCCTGTACGTGAAGAAGAAGACTCTGGAGAGTCTTACGACGAACTTTTGCTGATCTCGCTTGGGAACTGTTCTTAGATAGCTGCGACCTTCTTCTTCTAAGCATATAGTTATGAAGGATATTTATTTTAAATCGAAGAAATTAAGAATAAACTGCCTCATTGGTCTAGTGGTTAGCATGTTCGACTACAGACATGAGGTCCTGGGTTCGAGTCCCGGGTCGGGCCAGTTCGAAATCGATATTGAGTTTTCTATTAAGATTTTCTCAATATTTGCCCGAAGTTGGGAAGTTGGCGGTGTGATTCACCCCCGTGCCTCGGAGAGCACGTTAAGCCGTCGGTCCTGCGCCTGATCTCTCTCTCCGGTTGTGTCGGATTGCCGTCATGTCGGACTATGAGAGTGAAGGAATAGAGAGTGCACGTGTACTATGCCTGCCAATCCGCAGTGGAGCAGCGTGGTGGGTCTATGCTCTAAAAACCCTCTCTCACATGAGCGAGGAGGCCTGTGCCCAGTAGTGGGACGTTAATGGGCTGCTACTTACCTTTTAAGAATAAACTGATAACTAAGAATAAACTAAAACTCGAATAAAAGAAATTATTAGTGTTCAAAAAGATAGTTCTGAAAAGAAAATTGACAAATATTATGAAAAATTGTCATTCCTAATACTAAAACTAAGTAGCTCTGAAAAGAACTTTTTAAGTGAAGCATAATAATGTGTTAAAAAACTCAGAATATTCAATGTCGCTGCGTCCACTGCGTAAGGAGCCGACCGGCTATCCAAATCATAATGGTGCACCCCCTTTTCCCGCACTTCGCCTCTATCGTCGAGTTAGTTACTCTATGCGCTGCGTGGCGGCCGCCGCCGGCATGTATTTTTATTTTAATTTCATGATATCTTTTGAATGGAATATCTGATTTCAATAATTCAAAAAATAATCATCAAGTATAGAGACAGTCTTGAATATTAAATTATTAATTTGGATAGAAATTTATAAATGGTATGGATAATACGGTCTGATTTGGATCGGCATTTCTATCAATTTCTTAAATGTAAAAAAGTAGTTATAGCCACGTAACTACAATAGTTAGACATTTCTCGCGAAGTTTTTTATAGATATTGATATATTCTATAATATTGTCGAACATTTTTTGTCCTATCATTAATACTCTTCACAGCGTATGTGATGAAAGACATTTTATATTGTCAATAAAGTGTTCAAAATATTAGAGAATATACGTTTAAATATAAAATAATTATAAAACTAAAGTAACTTCGTGAGTAGTAGCCCATTTACGCCTCACAGCTGGGCACAGGGATCCTCACTCATAGGATAGAGAGTTTCTAGAGAATAGACCCACCACGCAGCTCCACTGCGAGTTGGCAGGCATAGTACACAAATGCACTCTATAATCCTCCACTCTCATAGACGTGACGACGGCTTAACGTGCTCTCCGAGGCACGAAAGTGGAGTACGCCGCCAACTTCCCAGTTTCGGTCAAATATTGAGAAAACCTTTTTAGAAAACTCAATATTGAACCCAAGACCTCATGTCTGTAGTCAAACATGTTATCCCTAGACCAATGAGGCAGTAACTATGTATGTGTCTTATATACTTAACAGACGATGGTATAAGCATGTCTATAATAAATCCACATAACAGCAGCGTGGAGGCATTTTCAAGCAAAATTTCAAGGAACCTGCGAGAGCATTCATTACAAAGAAAGTCGGGAGACAAAATGCGAGAACATTCCATTTTCACTTTTGTCTCCATTTGTGTCGCATTTATACGCCGCGCATGTGCATTGTAATAAATATTTACTAGTGCGTTTTGCACACATAATGGGAGTATACAGGGAACGTAGAAATATTTCACGCTTATTCCTTTATAATGAAACCATAGCATACAATAATATTTCAACTCAAAATATTATTTATTAGTAGACTCAAAAATCACTGATTTGGAAAGTTGATTCCGATGAAAAGAAACCGGTAAGAAACTCTGCAGTTACTCTTTTAGATATAGTTTTGTATGTTACAATGTGTAATATTTCACTTGTGTGCAACTTCAAGCAAGTCCCAACATTTTGATTGCTTAAATAATCTTCAACATTACAATATGGACTGCCTCATTGGTCTAGTGGTTAGCATGTTCGACTACAGACCTGAGCTTTCTATTAAGATTTTCTCAATATTTGCCCGAAGTTGGGAAGTTGACGGTGTGATCCACCCCCGTACCTCGGAGAGCACGTTAAGCCGTCGGTCCTGCGCCCGATCTCTCTCCGGTCGTGTCGGATTACCGTCACATCGGACTATGAGAGTGAAGGAATAGACAGTGCACTTGTGTATTATGCCTGCCAACCCGCAGTGGAGCAGCGTGGTGGGTCTATGCTCTAAAAACCCTCTCTAATATGAGTGAGGAGGCCTGTGCCCAGCAGTGGGACGTTAATGGGCTGCTACTTACCTTATTACAATATGTCTTTAGTAAAAGGATGTTTTTGACATATTTCTTAAAATTATCAAAATCCAAAACTGATTGCAGCATAGACTTTGCAGTACTTGTAACTTTATTGATTACTATTTTTTTTGTTTGTTGTTACCATCATCATTACAATATCATAATAGTTTAATATATTTTAATTCAAATTAGAGCAATTCGTTCACTCCCACGCCTTTCTATCGTCTAAGTAGTCTTGCATTATAATACGATTTTTCTGTCAACTTTCTTTTAACAAAGACTTTATTAATTGACACCTCTAGAACGTCTCGTGGGAGTTTATTATAGAAACGTATACAGTTACCCTTAAATGAGTTGTGAATTTTATGCAGCCTACTAGAATTCATAACAAGTTTGTTTTCGTTTCTTAAGTTATATGATGTAAGTTCACTCTTTTTATTAAAAGGGTCAATGTTTTTATGTACATACAACAAGTTTTCTTTCCTATTAGTTCACGCTCTTATAATTTTCAATCTAACCTAATATCATGAAGAGGAAACATTTGTGTTTTGTATGTATGTATGAATGTTTTTAACGTTTTCGCACAAAAGCTATTGAGCCGGTTTTAAAATTTATTTTACCAGTAGAAAGCTGCATTTTCACTGAGCGACAGAGGCTATATTACTTTATCTAAAAGAAATAGGGATCCCTAAAAAAAAAGCGTTAATGTAACCCAAGGTGTGCACCAAAAAATCTATCATTGCATGCGCTGCGAATACTATTGATAAAATAATGCATAGAACAAAAAAATGTTCCACAATATTATAGAACGTATTAATATCTTCAAAAAAGTCCGTGATACCATATGTCCAATTTCTATAGTTATGCCACTAAAACTACTTTTTTACATTGTAAGTTTCGACAATAATCAAACCATGTTATTCACACCTTCGTATTAATCCTTATCCTATTAAATGATATTTTATTGAATATCGTTGCAATACCTGTTAAACGCTTTTAAAATTCTCAAAATCAGAAAACCCATTCAAAAGATATAACGAATTTAAAAATGTCAATCTTACAAAATGAGTCCACAGCTGAACTGCTACCACCGATAAAGAGTTATCAAAGAATTTCGTTTTATGAGCAGTTATTATTAATGTGAGGTGATGAGAGGTTCGTAAGCTTCTCTCACCTGTCTTAAATTGAAATTTTTCCTTGAGATAAGGAGGTGCGTTAGGATAAAATAAAAACCTCGAGGCATAGCTAGTTATTTATAATCATATTTTCTTTGCATTATTTTATTAAACTCTGACATAGGTAAATATGACTTACCTTAAGTAAGTGCCACATTCAAGTATATGGATGTGTGTGGAACTCCATTTTGTCCTTACGTGTCACCAGAATGCATTAACGTCGTCGAATATTTTTGTACACTCCAGGAAACACAAGTTTTACGACGTTTCCTCCCCTTTAAAATTTAAGCTAAAGACGGAAATAGATGACTTTTAAATCACCGTCTAAACTTATTTCGTTCCTCTAATTACAGATCCTAAAATAAGATCATTTTGGAATCCTTGAGCCATATACCGAAGCAATTTTAAAGCAAGAGATTTACAAGGATAAATACGCTGCGCTGTTTTTGTTCTCAATATATATAAATGATTTGGCATACCATGTAAAAGACAACAGTACCCTTCTTAAGTTTTTGTCTTACGTTGGTTTTCTATTGATAATTTAATATAAAACTTGGCAAAGACTAATTGTGTTGAATTTGCTTTGCCAAGTGTAAAAGAAGTCTGAAAAATATCCAAATAGATGATAGTCCACTAAAGAAAGTTAAGTCTACAGTCTTCTCAGGATTTACCTTAGACTCTGGGTTAAGGTGGGGTGCCCATATTAAGATTCTGACAAACAAACTTAGTTCAACTGCATTTGCTGTTAGAAAAGTAAGGCAATACACTGATGTTGAAACTGTTAAAATGGTGTATTTCGCTTATTTTCATAACATTGTCTTACGGCAAACTGTTATGGAATAAGGCGGCGGAAATTGAAACTATATTTATATTTAAAAAAAAGAGCAGAGCAATTCGTGCCATATATCAATTGGAATCTTGCGTTTGGAAAAAGAAAAATTCAAAGAAACTTCAATTTTCACAATACCGTCGCAATATATATTGAATATCATTTTAAATACCCGTATTACTCATTTATACAGCAAAAAAAGGGAAATACACAACTTTAGCACAAAAAATAAATGTAATGCATCACCAACAGACAGACTTATTGAGCCTACTTGAATAAAGAAACTGTTGATTTTTACTTAGATTCTGATTCTGATTTTCATTTGATCACGTTGTAATTTCAGCATCAATACACTATGATAACTATAAAATAAGCTATACATAAAGAATAAGAAATAATAAGAAATAAGCTATACATAAAAGGAGAAGAATGGATATTGAAGAGATGGAAGGATCATTTTGAAAGTTTGTTTGAAAGAAATGAAGCAGAGGTAAATATGGCCTCTGCGGATGGCAATGAATGTAAGACAAGTGATAGCGAGATTAGTATGGATGACATCATGAAAGCGATAAAAGGTATGAAATCAGGTAAGGCTGCTGGGTATGACAGAGTGTCAGTCGAGATGCTGAAGGCTGGCCGCGGGATTGTGGTAGCTCAGCTGTACTGCCTTTTCAATATATGCTGGGAGAAAGGTCAAGTCCCAAGAGATTGGAGCAAGGCCGTAATTGTCCCTCTATATAAAGGAAAAGGGTCACAGCAGGAGTGCAAAAATTACCGCGGTATCAGCCTTCTTAGTGTCGTCGGCAAATTGTATGCAAAGATATTAATTGAAAGGGTGATTAATGAAACTGATGGGAAAATATGGGACGTGCAAGCGGGATTTAGAAGAGGAATGGGATGTACGGATCAGGTCTTTTCTTTACGGTGCATAACTGAAAAATGTTTGGCTAAACACCAAAAAGTTTATTGCGCGTTCGTAGATTTAGAAAAGGCCTATGATCGAGTGGTGAGGAATGAGCTGTGGTCAACGTTATCTACGTATGGGGTGAGCGGTTGTCTGATCCAAGCATTGAAGTCTCTCTATGAGGGTTCTAGTGCCTGTGTCAGAATAAACGGAGCGTACACGGAGTGGTTTCCTGTCGAAAGAGGTGTTCGACAGGGATGTGTTGCGTCACCATGGCTGTTCAACCTTTTCATGGATAAATGTTTGACAGATTTAAAAGAATGTATGTATGGGTTAAGAATGAATGAATTACTCATCAAATGTTTACTCTACGCTGATGATCAAGTAATACTTGCGTCATCCGCTAACGAGCTTCAGGAGATGCTAAATATTATGAATGAAGCTTTGAAAGGGAAAGGAATGAAAGTGAATGTAAACAAAACGAAAGTTATGCTTTTTGAACGAGATGAATCTATGATGAATGGCAATATTTTGATAGATGGGGAACAAGTGGAAGAGGTGAAAGAATTTGTATACTTGGGATCTAAATTTACAAAAGATGGAACATGTGAAAGTGATATCGAAAGGAGAGTGAATGCAGGGAATATGGTAAATGGTGCTCTGCATGCTTTTATGAATAGCCAGATGGTGTCTCAAAGGGCTAGACTGGCAGTGCATGCTGGAGTGTTGGTGCCAACACTTATGTATGGTAGTGAAAGTTGGGTATGGCAGAAGAATCACAAAAGTAAAATAAATGCGGTAGAGATGAGAGCGTTGAGAAGCATGAGTGGATTAAAACTGAGTGACAGAGTGAGAAATAGTGTGATAAGAGAACGTTGTGGTATAAAAGAAGACGTAGTGACTAAAATTGAAAAAGGTATGCTTAGATGGTTTGGGCATGTAGAGAGAATGAATGAAAGGAGACTGACAAAAAGGATTTATGAGTCAAGAGTGAATGCGAAAGTTGGAAGGGGAAGACCGAGGCGAACGTTCCTGGACCAAATCCAGGACATTTTAAATAACGGCCAGGTCAAGAGTACTCTAAACCGATATTTTACGAGCGTGCCAGACAGTGAAACTTAGCATTTGCGTTTGTATGAAAATATCGTAGTTCGAAAATGTTATGAAAAGTTTTGCGGTTGTAAATTAATAATTATTGTAGATGAAAGCAATATTGGCTAGATATTTCTCTATTACATCAGTTATGTATAAGAAATGTTTCGAGAAAGAAATTGCTTTTACTTCAAGCGTAGCTTAACTGAAACAATAAAAGCTAATGACATAAATAAATAAGTTATTTCTTACCTTTAACGGTATCCACTATAATTTTTAAAAATGTATTTAAATTGATGATTAAAAACTATTTTAAACAACAAATTTAAGGAGAGTGTGAATTAATATAATAATAGCAGCCATTTAATATAAACTTGATCGTTAAATGGCATGTGATTTAGTAAACTTGTAGTTATTTTGTTAGACAAATCGAAAGCTGAGTTTAGTTCCTATATACTATTTTACTTGTAGTTCAAAATTAACATATCATAAAACTTGTAATGAAGCAGTCTATTTATAGCACAGAGTTTGCACTTGATATATCCGGTATAATGACAATACAAAACAATACAATGACAAAGTACCATGATATTCGATTAATTATAACACATTTTAGTAATATGTCGTGAATATATCTATGACAGAATCGTAACATCTGGTATAATGACATATTTAAGTCTATCTGGTATCTGGTACCATGACTAACAAACTATAAAATAATTTAATTTGCGAGTCATTTTTCCAGCAAAAGGAAGAATTCTTGGAAATCAGTTATATATTTTCGGGTTTCATAGTAGTGTAACACTGTAACAATAAATTTTGAAATGTACAAATTTAAGATGTAAAAAACCAGGAGATATAATTTTGTAACAACGCATAAAAATATCTCTTCATTGCTTCTTTATAATTTACAATCAAAGGTTATTGAGAACTCAATTTCACCGGTAATTGGTTCATTTAAATTAATCTGTCATAAATCGACGCCTGTTAGTACAAAAGCTATAAATATAAATTATATTGGTCACGAATAGGCTCTCTATAAAGGAATTTGGATATTCCAATGTTGTTGTTAAAACATTTATTATCACAATTGATGTTCAGTTTATGCGTGGCTTGATTAAATTAATTAGGAAATAATAGCTGTTTCCCACGGTGTTACTCGCGCAGTCTTCGATTCCGTGAAAATATGGGAAAACCTGTTCCTAAAGAGTTTTGACATCGCTATAACTACACGTATTTTGAATTTGGAATCTGAAGGATGAATAAATATACAGATCTGGCAATAACTGTTGAATTGTTCGTATCAATAAGGTTGATAAGGGACGATAGTTCTGTCACAACGTGAGCAGTCATAAATATAAGAATCTCCATAGTAACACCAGCACCAGAAATAGAAAAACAAAAATAAATCAGTTACAAAGTGACCGTTAGCAACGGTGCGTGTGTCGCGTCGAAGGTTTATTGTGGATTTTTTTTTAACTGTGAGTGTTGATTAGTAATTATTTGTGTTTTTGATTATATAAGTGATGTGAATAACAATGATGACCCTTGAAGTAACCCGGACCCGGACCAGGGCTCGAAATTTAGCGCAACGTGGCGCTGCACCAGAACCTTAATTTATTAAACAAGAGATAGCATTATGTAGTTTATCTATTAGCAAACATATAAGTCATAACATTTAGTAGTCTTTCGTGAATATTTAAGTTCCAAGCCACTTTAGTGTCATTCAACCCGCGGATTGGCTTAATACAAATTATAAATAATTATTAACTATTAAACTGACGCTATTTGAGCAAACAATGAAGTATTATAACGTGTCTAATTTATATCACTTGGTTTGTTCAAACGCACAAGCACTATAATTATGGTGATACTCGTATTAGTAATTAATAATTGAAATATATTAATTAAAAGTAAAAAAGTAAGTTGCAGCCCATTAATGTCCCACTGCTAAGCACAGGCCTCCTCTCTCGTAGGAGAGAGGGTTGTTAGAGCATAGACCCACCACGCTGCTCCACTGCGGATTGGCAGGCATAGTACACAAGTGCACTCTCTATTCCTTCACTCTCATAGTCTGATGTGATGGGATCCGACATGACCGGTGAGAGATCAGGCGCAGGACCGACGGCTTAACGAGCTCTCTGAGGCACGGGGGTGGATCACACCGCCGACTTCCCATCTTCGGGCAAATATTGAGAAAATCGTAATAGAAAACTCGGGACATACTAACCACTATGCTGACATATAATGTCCACATCGCTTATTTTCCTCTCTACAATATGGAATTTTGAACAATGTTTAAAATTTTGTTTTCCAAATGAATTATTAAAAGCAAAAAAAAGGCTCCAAACAGTCTGATTTTAATTTTTGAGTTAATGATTTATTTGGATCTGTATTAGCATGTAGAATGTTAAACGGTAAAGTAAAATATCGTTCCCAAATGCACGTATCATTTTTCTTTATGACGTTTCTAATAGTTTGCGAGAAGAAGCATAAAGGCATAGGGTTCTCCGTCGACATCTTCGTTAGAGTGGATCACATCCATACTGTGGGTGTTGGCGGGTAATGTTGGTGCAATCAAAAACATTATTAATTAAGTCAGATTGTAATGTTCAATCACTTAATGTTCCCGATATCAATTTACACAAACACATTAATAATAATCGCTATGAACGCGACAGTTTCAATAGTTGACTGCCCCGGCGGACAACCACTCGAGAACTATCGAGAGACACGCATCGGATTGTCACTATTGACTTTGCCCCAGACCGATAAACAAATGGCGCCAGGGTTCCACAGAATACTGGACTCCGACATTTATATTATTATATTAATACCTATTAATAAGATACTAAATTATATTAACTTAACATAAAATTAACATAACCCTCAGGTGCTTTTCATATATTATCTTTTCTCATTTTATTCCAAGGATTGTCTTATGTAGCGTTCATTTCCAAAAACGGTGTGTAAAAACTAAGTTTATAAAAGCACTCATATCATGGATACTGAAAGCTGTTTACACAATTACCATATAAATATCCTTGGCTTTAATCAAAATCAATGTAATTTAGGCACGTTCTTGCATCGAGTGAATCTCTTGTTGTTAATTTGCCACACTTTCGCCAACAGGAGAAGTAGAAACATGTTCCATATTTTCAGCACTGCGAACATCGTCATTATATAACTCGTCAGAGAATTCAACCAAAGCACATTGAATAGTTAAAATAGATATTTAATCCTACAAAGATAAATGAATGATTACGCTTTAATTTATCTAAAATGAATTGATATTTTGTTTACAAGATAAAATTGTTAACTAGAATATTAATAAAATTTCTTTCATATTGTGATAAGTCTTTTGTATTAGGCTCAATGAGCTCTCAAATTTTGCAATTAGAAATATGAAATACATGGCTTTTTTCTACACGTGATTCTGCATCATTGAAGGTCGGCTGGCACTTTTACAAACTTCTATCTGTCCATGACTAAAGGGAACAATTGACAAACTGTTTTATATTACGTAGCCAGAACTTCTTTCTTCTCTTCCACACGATAAAAAGTACCGACAATTTTCCCCATCATTACGGTTTGTAGCAAGCGGTAGGTATCATACCGCAAAATATGCTCTAAGTATGAGGTCTTACAGAAGACATATTTTTACAGAAGGTATATTTTATTCCCAAGAAACTGTTTTATAACACATACTAGTGATAGCATCTCGCAATAGGTGGATTGCTGACTCTTTTGTATCATCACTACATGAGACGCTAAATCGGCATCGAGCTAGATTTGGAAATTTCCTTTTAAATTAAAAGATAATTTTAAGCATTTGCAGCATTTTCTGCATAGTCAGCAATTGCCAAACCAACGTATTGACCCAGAGAAATATTTCCTTTTAATTTAAATAATTTAGTTCATTCTATTCTTTCCTAGCGCAGGAGTAGGATCACTTTAATAATAGTGTAGTTATAATTTGTTTACATTTAATTTAAAATAAAAAGTAAAGTAGATCTTGTTTGTTGTCTTTATTTCATAATTTTTCTGTGATAACTTTCATACCTTACTTATAAAGAATACTGATAAATATAAACAAATAAAGTTTCCACTTAAAGACAAAATAAATATTTTATTATCTGTTTAAATTTTTAAATATATTGAAGGTAAATGTATAAAATTGTAGTTGAAAATACATCTGAGATATCTATAGCTGCTCTATTAACAGGAGATTGGTCCAGCCATTAGACATTAATAGAATACGTACCCCATTTTGGATGTTAGTTTATTACATATATGTGTAATATATGTCCAAACTCTGCTAAGCATCAATATTGAACTTCAACAAGAAACAATCTATATAGAGTCAGTAATCAAGCTCTCATTAGTGCCGGATATTGGCGTCGACGCACGACCCTCATTTACCCGACACCGTTCGCTTTCCGGAAACGTTTATACTCGATACAGTAACCATTTATATTAGAAAACTAAGACAAAACTTATTACATATTACCAATTCATACTGTGCCAAACATGGAGTAAACGATATTTTACGAACCAGAACGTATCAACATAATTTGGAGAGAAGTATGTTGAATATAAGGATAACAGATAGTTACTCAATGCTTCCGTTATCAATTTACACAAACACATTAACAATAGGTTACGAACGAAATAGTTTTAACAGTCGACCGCTCCAGCGGGCCGCCGCCCGAGATCTATCGAGCACGCCGCCGGGTCACGACTCATTAACTCTGTCCAGCGCCGATAGATGGCGCCGCCGTTACGCAAAGTAATTGACTCTGACTTAAATATTATCTATGTAGCTGGGTCGAAATATCAACAAAATTTATAACTCCCATGGTGGTATGCACACTTTAATACAGATCAAATATGTCATCAAACGACAACAATTTAAGTTTAAAACACTGAAGTGGAAATGGGTGGATCACGTAACAAAGGACAATTAGAAGAATTTGACTACTGATAAAACAGAGTGGTATCCTAGGGAAGATAAAAAAAGGAGAGACGCTGTTTCCATAGTTAGAAATATAAAGTAAAAGGCCGCAGGATTCATATAATGGAGAAATCGCAAACCCTAGTATATTCTTTGCAAAAACGTAAGAGAATACTAATTATTGGTGTCGTTTTGACCTTTATTATTACACCTTTATATTTCTCCGTCAACGAACACACAATTTTCTGAATTTGCACTATCAGCAATTGAATTCGAGACCACTTTTGTTTTTTTTATTGCTGACAGATTAGCGCTTGACTGTTATATCACCTGATGGTAAGTGATGATACAGTCTAAGATGGAAGCGCGCTAATCTGTTAAGAGGCGATATACCCCTTATGGTTTCTACACAGCATCGTACCGGAACACAAATCTCTTTGTTTGGCAGTACGTTTTTGCTGGTAGGGTGGTAACTAGCCACAGCCGAAGCCTCCCACCAGTCCAGACTCAGACAAAGTAGAAAATACAATTTCCTAAATTCGTCCTACTGGAAACCCGGGAACTCCGCTAGCAAAGCGAATACTCGCACCACTACGCCAGCGAGGCCACTTCTTGAGAAGGGAAGCCCCCGCCATTGTTTTCTGGTTTAGAAACAATGGATATAGTTTAAAACAAACTCAATAATATTAAGCTTGAGTTCTTACAGTCTATTTTTTAATTCCTACTCTTATTTGACACTACCCCTGTATACGAGTACTTATATATTTCAAATTTTCAATCGTTTATAAAATACATTTTTATTCTACCAAATTCTCTTAATCTTATAGTAAATTTAAGGCCACTTTCTTCAAATATTAATTCATTTCTTCTAATTATATTATCATCCATTGAAAACTGACGTAAAATGTATAAAGGGTTCGATCTGTATAATTAACGATAGAAGTTAATACTGGAAATTGTAGGATTTGACTTTTTTTAAAGTACTTGTTACGATTAATATATATTTAAGTTATAAAAGACTTTCTTGATTATTTACGAAACTTAGCACTATTACAATTGTTCCTATATAATATGAAGATATATTTAAATAGAATTTGTGTAAATATTTCATCTATTCGTACAAGATCATTAGAACAAACTCAAATATTGATATTTATATAGGCAGAAGTTACAGACTCTAAGTTAAATCTACAATATGTCTGTATGTTTAACGTATTGATTCCTAAGTGCTATTAAAAGTAAACACATTTGTGTGTTTATTTCGGAACTCGCTGTTCTAGTCTATTTACTAGAATAGCGAGTTACTACTGCCACATTCATCGCGAAATCTCCGAAGCTATAGGTTCGATTGAGTTGAAATTTAGTAGACACAACTTTCGTAAGGGAAACGTTCACGGGATCGAAATATAAGCGACCACAATTAACAACCGTTGCCATTGTAACCATTGCTAAAGTATTTCGAAGTAATAACCTTCTATGTGAAGATAAACCGCTTCGTTACGTAACGCGTTAGGGCACCAGTATGTCTAGCTTCCCTTTCACTCAGGCATACGGCAGCGGAAGGCAGGCTTCTCCTCTCTCACTCTAACCCAACGCTAACAACGCTAGCCTTATTTCAGATACAGGCTTCTCCCTCTCTACACAATGTTTAGTGTGCGATAGACATATACCATTGATAGTGAGCATAAAGCCTAAATCATAATCAATATAAGATTTTATTAATAAATAACCTTTCCTTACATTATTATATTGATTTACATAAAATATAAATAATAAGCTTTTCTCAAGTTAATCTATTTCAATATTAAACAATTCATTTTAAAGTAGTAATGTTATCACTTCGGTGTTTCTATATTCACGTTTAATTTTTAATATAAAAATATAACATATCAAAAAAGAAACAATATTTTAGTAAAAATAGTCTTTCTTTTTTTAAGTGAAACTTCTTTAGGCCCACGAGGATAAAATGTTTACGGATGAAACATGTGCTTAGCGTCACGAAGATATGCAGCGTTTTTTATGCTAATTCCTTTGAAGATTAGATAGTTTTAATATTTACAATTAACACGTGGCACTTTAATTTGCCACTCGTCTTTCAATAATTTAATATACTAGTTTTGATGTAATATATAATAAATATATTCCATAAATTCTCTTTTCAAAATTTTAATTTAAAAAACAAAATTTAATTAATAATTTCTAATATTGAGAAAAAACCACGTGGCATTATTATTTACAATTCGTCATTTGAGATTTCAATAAATTATTTATATGAATTTTCGGCGCTTTTAATATTTTACTGACAAATGAATTCCTAACACATCTTCCTTTTTCCCACCCACTAAATCTAGGAAATCTAAAGTTTAAGATTTGCTTCAATATAAACAAGACTTAAAATTAGTAAGAAACTTCACTTCTGACATGTGTACTTTGTACGCACGCAGATTTACCTTAGTACCGTATTTTAGTTTATTATAATTTCCGCAAAATCGGATAACGTTAATATAAATATATAAATCTAGTATCGAAGTGTTTGTTATAGAAATCCTCCGAATATTTGGTAGGCCCGAGAATACGTCGTAAAGTCATTTTCATCCTCCAACCCCCCTTCTCCCCATTTTTACATATATACAACATATAAAATTAAACATGGTCACTGTACTAGAAACACATTTGTGTATACGTTGGTCATTATGAAAACCACAAGAGCTCAGGCTAACCATTGTTGTATATATTAGGTCATTAATATTCAGTTAACTTCGCTAGGTCGTTTTGTTGTTGCTGATTTGTTTGGGGCAAGCAAAGGTCAGAGTGATGGTAATCACTTTATGTATGAATTAATCCTTGACTATTTCTGTGAAATATATTCAACGTTAACCTTCTATTTTTCTTCTTCCTAAAAAACAAAACGAATCTATAACATTACTGAAATAATATTCAGGATAGGAAATAAAATTCTTATTTTCATAATGATAGTTTTGTGTAAATTATTGTTAGTAATTATAATAAAAATAGTGAAGTAAAATATCGCATTGAAGCCGTGTTTGTACTCGCTCCCTTAATCGACGAGAGCCCACTTTATTCGAATGAACGTTACATAGGCGAGTGTGACGGCTCCGACTTATACAATATCTACAAAATAAAGTGCACAGCGCAAAAAAGGAAGCTGTTACTTTTAAAAATGTAATTTTTAACAACAAATTAATTAACAAATACCTAAAGAAACTCTATGCCAATATCTCATTCCTATAGGGGTAGGCAGAAACCACGTCCTTCCACTTGCCAACATCGTTGCATATCTCCTTCGCTTCTTTCATTCTCATTATACCTTTCATACAAGTTTATCGGATTAGAGTACCCATGACCTGGCCCTTATTTAAAATGGATTGGGTCCAGGAACTTTCGCCTTGGTCTTCCCTTTTTAACTTTTCCATTTACTCTTGACTAAATAAATCCTTTTTGTCAGTCTCCTTTCATTCTTTCTCTCGACGTGCCCAAACCATCTAAGCATACCTTTCTCAATTTTAGTCACTACATCTTCTTTTATACCACACCGTTCTCTTATCACACTATTTCTTGAGAAGACAGGCAGACAGTCCCTTTGAGGCACCATCTGGCTTTTCATAAAGGCATGCAGAACACCATTTACCATATTCCCCGCGTTCACTCTCCTTTCAATAAGTAATAAAATCCTACCTAAAACTGTATTAACATAAAATGTCATCTACTAGAAGTTTAAAAATGTATTGAACTTGAGTGGATGTATAAAAAAAGGATTTAGAAGGAATTTTATTTGCAGAAAGGATTTCAATTTACTTTTTAAGGGATACAAAGACCATTTATCTTAAGAACTAAAATGGGATACACAATAAAATTCATAGTTCCAAAAAATATTTACAAATTAAAACAAGAAGAATAAAAAGTAAATAAAACAGAAAATATAAAAAAAAAATGTTATTAAATATACGAGTTAAAAAATAAGTTTGTCTCTATAGTAAATAATTTTGTATTTGTTGTTATGCATCTTACCATTATAGATTTGACGACTATTGTGCTATTCATCGACGAGAGCCGACTTTATTCAAACGAGCGTAACAGAGCCGATTGTGACGCCTTCGTCTCATTTAATAGCTACAAAATGAAGTGCTCAACGCACATAATGAAGCTTTTACTTTTAAAATTAAGTTTTTTAGTTAAGAAAAGTCCATTTAATGAGATAAATTTTAATTGATTAACAAATCCTTAAAGAAGTTGAAGTTCTGTCTCAACATGAAGTGTCATCTATTAGAAATTTGAACTTGAGTGGATGATTAGGAATTTAATTCGCAGAAAGACCTCAAACAGCCTGTTATACAATAAAACTCGTATTTTCAAAAATATTTGTAAATCACGTCACAAATTAATATAAAGAATAAATAGTAAAGAAAATATAAAAGATTTGGTATAATCTTATGATTAAGACAAGATATTGCCTCAGTAGTAATTAAATTTGTGTTTGTTGTTATTCACCTTACTATTATAGATTTAACGATTATTGCGCTATAGTAAAAATTTTGATTTTTCTTCTAATTTTCGTGAATCTCGTCACGATAGCATGGACGTGCTACCTAGCAAAAACATACTTTGCAACACATACTATGAAGCGAGATCATAATCAAGCGGTAACCTATCACATAAAAAACCTGTCCCTCAAAAACTCCTGGAACATATAAACAAACCGACTGGGACGTGAAGCGACGTGGTAACTCTTCGCCACTGCATGTGTCGCTTTCAGATACCGCTGTAAGTATTTCACATCAAAAATACAAGTTATGGGCGACATAATATGATCTTTTGATACATAAGAATGGTTTCTAACCTAAAGAAACACAGTGTTATCTATTGACATGAATATATGATACGTTATCTTGTCTTGTAAAATCGTGTAATAAACGACATTTCGTTTCTATTTCAATACAAATGTCTACGAGTCGATTGAGATTAGTTGGGGCTCCATTATTTAGTATGGCGAGGCGGTTATAGGGCTCTGTCACGACACGACCTTGAAGTCACGTGACGCAGGCCTGAGAAATAATGTCCCGATAACGGCTAAGGATAGTTTGTGACTCCGCATTGGCATACATTTAAAACATTATTTACCTCTATTATTGCCTACCTAGAAATGTCTAAAGTCTATTTCAATGCTAATGAAACCTTATTTTGAAATAATTTTCAGTAATATGCGAAACTAGAACGCCTATTTCATTTTTATTTATAACAAAACTAGTAGTCGAAATTCAACCATAATTAAATTAAATTATTAAGGTTCTATTGTCACATATTAATCTATCGCCAAGGCTACTATTAATTTGCCATTTTTTCCAACACATTATATGAAATATAATATAATAAATCCAAAAAATTATGAGTATAAAGATTACCTTTTTTTATTCAAACCATTCGAGAAAAGAATGTTCCATGAACTTGATATACATATATAGATAATTTAATTAATGATAAAAAAACTTCTTGACAAACGAGATTTTTATAAAAAAAAATTATATCATTTCCTGAATGTCCTTGACAAACAGTATTTAATCTATTCTCAATTTGACTACAAATTTATACGTAGCATAAACATGGTATTGTATGTAACATTTTTGAAGTGACACTTCTTTAGGCGCATGATAATACCATTTTTACAGATGAAACACGTGATTAGCGTCACGAATATGTGAAGCGTTTTTTATACGAATTCGTTTGAAGGTTAGGTAGTTTTAATACTTACAAATAATACGTGGCATGTTAATTTGCCACACGTCATTTAATAGTCTAATATACTGTTTTTCATTAAATATTAAATAAAAATATACCATAAATACTTTTATCTTTCATATATCCTCTTATCTAAACTTTAAATTTAATTAATAATTTGTAATATTGACAAAGACACATGGGATTTTTAAATACAATACGTCTCTTGAGATTCCAAAAAATTATTTGTATTAATTTTCGATACTTTTAATATTTTAATGACAATTTAATTCGTAACATATCTTCCTTTTTCCCTTCTTCTAAGTCTCGGGAATTTAAAGTTTTAGATTTATATAAATATAAACAAGACGTAGAAACTAATTTGTTAAGAAGTTTCACTTCTGACATGTGTCCTCTGTACGTACGCACGTTTAATTTTTTTAATTGATTTTATGTATTATTCAAAACAAATAAAAGCATTCTGCTATTTAAACTATAACTGTGGGTAATTTCATACTCCTCCGTCAAAGCAATTGTCTTAAAAAGGGGTTTTAAATTTTTGGCTCGCGTTTTAACATATAGATACTGGCTGTTTACTGTGGCCTCATACACGTTATACTCCACCTGTTATTCCTACATGAGGAAATGCGGTAAGTCCGCATTTCATCATCATATATTTTTGTTGATTCCTGTTGATATTTTATCATTTATTCTGTTATTTGGAACGCAGACATATTTTGTCGGATTTGAGGTAGATTATGTCGGTAAACCTCGTGCATAACCTACTCTATTGCATGCTAAATGATTCTGCCACCTTTTTATGCCACAGAAAATGCAGTGTCATAACAGCTCGGTCGCCAGCAGCCACTGGGTGCAAGCGTCGCAAGTTCGGACCCAGTGGACATTAGGAGAGACCTATGTCCAGCAATGGACGTCTATCGATTAAGACGATGACAACGAATTAAAAATTTATCATAATAGATTACATGATACATTGCAGTTAACTATAATATGGTTTGTTTGTTGGCAGGCGGCGCGAGCACCATGTGCGCGTGCGCGTGGCGGCTGCACGCCTTCACCGCCGCGCTCGTGCTTGCCGCTCACCTTATCAAAGGTCAGTAACATATATACCCAAATAACTCTCTTCAAATGTTATCTCTTGATGTAACTACGTCTTATAAATCAATGAACCTCAGCTGCACGCCCACCATGACTTATTGTCACGTTCCGACTGAGCCGAGCGCCCAAATGACAGAAAAGCGCAATCGGCCTAATTCGTTAAAGATTATGGTAATGTTGGTGCGTGGCGACAGCGGAGGCAATCAAAATACCCCAAATTACTTATATACACTTGTTTAATAATTATATATAAAGTAACTTTCTCAATATTCACTATTTCATAATAACAATATCACAACAATTACTTAAAACAATGTTATCACAATTGAACGACACGCAACAGAATCATCTATAAGATTGATCTCATTAACTGAGGACCAGCCTATTTATAGCTCTGAGCTTGCACTTGCTATATCCGGTATAATTACTATATTCAACAATATAATAAGAAAGAACCATGACACCGGTTTATTTACAATACAAAACAATATGAGAATCATATTATCTGGTATAATGATATATTTAGTATCATGTAAGACGTAAATAAGTAAATAGCAGCCCATTAACGTCCCACGGCTTGGCATAGGCCTCCTCATTCCGAGAAACGAGGGTTTTTAGAGCATAGCTCGCTGCTCCACTGCGGATTGGCAAGCACAGTACACAAGTGCACTTTCTATTCCTTCATTCTCATAGTCCTTTGTTACGAGAATCACTGGAAGAAGAGAGAAGAGACAAGAGGCACGGGAGTGGAACACACCGCCAACTTCCCAACTTCGGCCAAATATTGAGAAAATCTTAATAGAAAACTCAATATCGAATTCGAATTGGCCCAACCCGGGACTCGAACCCAGGACCTCATGTCTGTAGTCGAACATGCTAACTACTAGACCAATGAGGCAGTGTAATTATTTAAAGTTAAACATATTTAAAATAAAACCCTCCGACGTATATAATTTATAAAATACAAAAACATAGTATAGAATTTAAAAAAAATTACATAGTTTAAACATATTATGAATATACACATATGGTCATGTGTTAACATATTTGATACGACATTTTTTTTAATACATTTAATCGATTTACGAAAAACAAATGTTATACGGTTTAATATATAATATATTCTGTTTTATCTTCGCCTGGTTAGGTATAGGGATAGTTAAAGCAAATCCTCTCGGCATAATTATATTTACGTTGCTCGTAGTGCCGTCGCTAATGTCGCTTATAGCATCGTAGCAGTGCTACGACGAGCACATGTAAATCTAATAAGGTATACGTTCTAAAGAAAATCTAAATACAGTTTTAAACACTAACGCTACATATAAGAATCATAGCTTTTTACTTGGGATAGTATATCTCTCCAATTACAAGTTTAAAGGACAATAAAAGTCATGGGTTTTTTTCGTTTTTAAGGAGTAGCTCAAAAGGCACCTTTGAATCGTCATTAGCCAGTCTATTGCTAACAAATCTACCACTGGTTCGAAAATTTGATTCCACTGAGAAGAAACCGTCGAAAACTCGGAGATTACTTCTTCAAATATGTGTTTAGCTTTCATGTGCAACTGGAATCAAGTTCAAACATCTTAGTCACTTAAATATACTTCAAGATTATAATATGCCTTTTGTAATTGGACGTTTTTAACAAATTTCTTTAAACTGTGTGAAAGCAAGCCGAAAAGTGTAGGATATGTTATTAAAAATGCGTATGCTCAACCTGACAAATGATTTCTGAACCTTCTTCACCCTAAAATAAGGCATTACACTTTTGCTAAACCAAAAATGTTGGCTATTTTTTAAATACCCATTGATATTTACACGCTATTAATATCTACGAGTAAAAACAGCTTTTTAAACTGATAAATTGTCAGTTTGTTCCTACTGATTTCCAAAGCAGATTTTCATTGGACTTTCATACCAAAATAGCTAACATTATTGGAAAAATATACACTACATTTAATCATTTTAAAAAAACAATGATAACTAACAAATTATAAAAGTCTGTGATATTCTAAAAATCGAGTCCTCCCGATATAGACTTTTTTACACATTCTTCATGTTTTCACTTTCAATTTGAATCGGTTTTAATACCACTGAAATATTGCTGGATTTCAGCTAGATGAAAAATAAATTTCAAATGTTATTACGTGAATAACAACCTGTCAGACGACAAGGTATATCTGTGATTCCAATTGACATTTCTATTAACCCAGTTCCTAAGTCAATAAATAGTATCGAATAATATAACCATATGTACATACCGTATGACCTACTTTGCTTCTTTACAATATTAATAAAGCTACTTGATGAAAGTTTCAATTAAAATAAAGTCGACAATTTCATCTTAATTATAAAATTTGCTTTAGTTATTTCAATTGTAACTGAAACATGTTTTTTTCATTCCTAATAGTTTACTCTCTTACAATTTTCAATTTAACCTAATATTATAAAGAGGAAACATTTGTGTTTTTGTATGTATGTATGAATTTTTGTAACGTTTTCACACAAAAACTACTAGACCAATTTCAAAAGTTCATCATTATTAGAAAGCTGTATTTTCATACATAGGCATAGGTTATATTATTTTCTCAAAAAGATCAATCAATTGACATTCAAAATCAAAGTATTCTTTATTCAAGTAGGCTCAAAAAGCACTTTTAGAGTTAGTTACTTTCGTCAGTAGTCTGCTCATTGCCGAGTCTACTCTACAGAGTCTTACATAGACGAGCTTTTAAGCTCAATCTTATTCAATACCTACAAAATAAAATGCACGGCGCGGCTAAAGAAGTTTTCACTTCAAAAATTAATTTTATTGATAAATGTTGTACGTAAGATTATGAAGAATAAAAACTAATTAACAAACTATTGAGTTGTGAAAGCGATATCCGAATATTTTGCTATCATTTTCCCTTGTCATTGTCAGTCCAAGTGCTGTCGATGTTTACGAAAACGCGTGTCATTGGCAGCACATCCTCTTGCCCTTTATCAAAAATCATATTTCCATCTATTTACTTACTATACTGACCACTTTGTATTCATAGCATGCAGACTTTTGTATACAAAAGCATAAGGCACTTTCATTTAATATTAAATTACATATAGCTCCGGTTTTTAACCATATTTTGAATTGATAATTATATATCTATATATATAAGAGATATCCAAGTATCTATTAACTTTATTATAATTAATCACGATATTTCTGAAACCATAAGGCGAAGAAACTTGAAATTTGCCAGGAATATTCCTCTTGCCTAGTAGAGGTCAGCTAAGAACGGATTTTATGAAATTCCAACCGCAAGGGAAATTACGGGGATGTTATTAAATGAAAAAAATTCTAATTTTCACATTTAATAAAAAACTACACATTTACAAACTATATCTTTTATGGTATGTAAAACTTGGCCGAAATTTGTTTTGACATAATGGAAAGTAACAAAAGTAAATTTTAGGAAATTCCACCCTTAAAGGGCAGTGCGGGTATGTTTCTTATTTGTAAAACAATTTGCCCAAAAAAACATTCCACGTAGACGAAGTCGCGGGTTCAGCTAATTATATAATTGACGCTTAAGTTAGTTTAAAAGATTACGAAAGCGTTATAAATACGAATTATTATCTTATATAATGCACGAAAACATGCAATCGAGTAAAATTGTATGTTATATTGTATAAATATGGGAACGAAATTGGTCTAACTGCCTCATCGGTCTAGTGGTTAGCATGTTCGACTACAGACATGAGGTCCTGGCTTCCAGTTCCGGGACGGGCCTGATCTCTCTCCGGTCGTGTCGGATTCCCGTCACATCGGACTATGAGAGTGAAGGAATAGAGAGTGCACTATGCCTGCCAATCCGCAGTGGAGCAGCGTGGTGGGTCTATGCTCTAAAAACCCTCGCTCCTCGGAGTGAGGAGGCCTGTGCCCAGCAGTGGGACGTTCCTGGGCTGCTACTTACTTACTTTTTATAGGAACGACATACGATTATATGCCTACAACTGAAATGTTAACAATTTGGTAACTTAACATAAAAGAAAATTATAAAAGTTAGTCTATTCTTGTATCTTCATACTTCTTAAACTGAATATTGTATTAACATCGAGTGTCATCTACTATAAGTTTAAAAAAAGTATCAACACTTTAAGTATTTTACTAAAAATTTAAAACTTTTACAACATATGTATAGTGAGACAATGGTATTTAATATATAATAATTTCTTTCGTATTAACTTTACTTCCTTTATATAATTTACATACAACTGTTTTAAATTTTAAATCGATAAATATAATAGTGTCATTACAACAACACACATATTGAAAATTTGAAGAATATAGATATAGAGAGAAAATTTTTTTGAATAAACAATTTCTTTCGTACTCACTTTAATTTCGTTGTACAAAGTGTTAGGTAACCGCTTCCGAAACCGAAATCTTTTAATGATGGGACGGAAATTATATTTTCAAACATTTTATTAGCATTATTTACGCTTCATCACTTTACTTCAGCTAAATGAAACGACAGTTTCATAAAATATTCATTAGTAAAAAGAACCAGCAATGAAATTCAGACTAATTTGATGGAGCGTAAATAATGCTAATAAAACGTTTCAAAATTCGATTTTTTCCATCCCATCATTAAAGGTGTCATTAGTACTAACGTCTGTATTAGTTTTCGATAGCGATCTCCTAAAACCTTCTACATACAACTATTTTAAACTTCATTTAACTACTATGTATTTAGTACAATACTGGCTAGTTTCTATAGGTAAAGGCAAAGTTATAAAAGAGAGTAAATTTTTGGATACGTTTAAAGTTGAGAGGAGTTTGATGAAGAAAGTTTTAGAACTGCTCAATTCGGCTCTTAAAGCAAACATCCACATGCTAAAACTTTAAGCATTTGCAATTACATCCAAGAGCTCGTACACACCGTAGTTGGAGGAACTTAACCTAGTATTTGCTCGGTGATATATTTATTTTTGAAAATACGAAGCTTCTATATTTACGTGTCGGATGCTTTGGCGAAAGCTTGTTGCCACTTTATTAACAACTAGCAATGCCCCGCAACTGCCTCACTGGTCTAGTGGTTAACATGTTCGACAGACATGAGGTTCTGGGTTCGAGTTCCGGGTCGGGCCAATTCAAAAATTAATATTGAGTTTTAGTTATTAAGATTTTCTCAATATTTGGCCGAAGTTGGGAAATTGGCGGTGTGATCCACCCCCGTGCCTCAGAAGCACTTTAAGCCGTCGGTCCTGCGCCTAATCTCACACAGGTTGTGTCGGATTCCCTTCACATCGGACTATGAGGGTAAAGGGTGGGTCTATGCTCTAAAAGCCCTCTCTCTTATGAATGAGGAGACCTGTACTCAGCAGTGGGAAGTTAATGGGCTGCTACTTACTTTTTTTAATGCGCCACGGGTTCTTTATTTTCGTTAACATAAAAGTTATTTCATTTAGTTTTTATTTACTTCCTTTCAAATTACTAGATACACACATTCGTAATCTAATCAATAACAGATTTTACTTTACAACGAATATAGTAACTAATCCATTTTTAAATTCGTAACATAATTCACGTAGAATATCCGACATTAGCAAATTTAGAAATAAAATTCTTGATTTCAAGGAGGTATTGAAAATTTTTTAAATCGTTCCGGAATTTTTTACCTTGATAACAATAAAAACAGTATAGATATATCGCTGGGTATCGTTTATATCCTTGGGGTACGAGCTAACTCACCAGTTATAGGGGTCGCTACAATTTTCCTAAGATTTACATTATTTACTTCGTTATATCTTTTAAAAGGAATGTCCAATTTTAAAAATTTAAAAAGTGTTTTGCAGGTAATAAAACGGTCTGTTATAAAATTAAATAATATAAGGATTAATACTAAGGTATGAATAATATGGTTTGATTATTGTCGGCACTTTTATAACCTTTAAAAATTAAAAAATGTAGTTATAGTGGCATAACTACAATAGTTGGATGTGATATCGCAGACTTTTTTGTTGAAATTTATATTTTCTACAATACTGTAGCACATGCTTTGTTCTATTATCAATAGTTTCCCCAATACAAGCGATTAAAGATTTTATGTGACCAATATTGTCACACCTTTGTATGATTGCATTAGAGATGCCTATTATTTTTGAGAAGATAATATAGCCTATTTCACTTATCGAAAATGCATTTTTCTAATGGTAAAAACCATTTTGAAATCGGTCAAGCCGTTTTTGTGTGAAAACGTTACAAACATACATACAAAAACACAAATGTTCCCTCTTTATATTAGTTTAGAAAACTCCAAATAAAAATTGATAATTCGAAAATTCCCTCTTATCAGTGCAGGGAATCACAATCTTAAAATGTATCATACCTTACCGTGAGAAAATACCAGTTTTTAACCTGAAATTTTTTGCAAATAACGGACATCAATAAGTCTGGGTTTATATAATTAGAGCAATCCTAGGATATGTGTAATCTACGGTTTTTGATAGCCTCTGTCATGTAACAAAAAGGTGAGTAGTACAGCCTATTAATATCCCACAGCTGGGCAAAGGGTTCCTCATAGGAGAGCCTTACTATTGCATTATCTGCTAACAGTGCTGCAGCAGTGGAGCAGCATGTTGAGCTTATGCTCTAAAAAGCTCTGTTCTTTGAGGAAAGAAGCCTGTACTCACCAGATTCTCGTTCACAGGCTGCTGATCATTCTTTTGTCTAAAATCCATTTAATATAATAAATAGAACTTAGACGTAAAAATATAATTAGATTTATTTAAAATTTTGTTAAATTAATTTAATTATATAAAGTAAGGGTAAAAGAAATCATGGATTTGATACCCGCCAGGGTCAATTTAGGCAATTATTGAGGCTACCCTTGGTAATAGAAGTCGTGGATTCGATTCCAACCAGGGAATTGCTTTTTCATCTGAGTTTGGACTGGTAGGAGGCTTCGGCTGTGGCTAGTTGCCACCCTATCTGCAACGAAGTGTCACCAAGCAACCAATTAGCGTTTCCTGGTTAGCGCGTTTCCATCTTTGACTGTGTCATCAATTATCATGACTTTAGATAACAATTAAACGCTTACCTGTCAGCAATAAAAAGATATATTTGATTTTCTAATACACATCGAATATTAATAGTGAAATGTTACACGTAAAAGTATAAATGCATTTATTTGAAATTTTATTAAACTAATTTTAGTCTGCAATCAGCCAAACGGAACTAGTCCTAGTGAATCCAGTTTAGCGTTTCAAATAAATAAAGGTGGACAGGCGAAAATTTTTTATTTTTACCGTCAATTATTTAGCTCGGACAAGTATAAATGGGAACCCGTTTTGTGACGGAGAGTTTGTTTTTGAATAGCGTTGAAAATTTATTGATAATCGATAACAAAGTTAAATAAAAATACAAATTTTAATAAAACTTTGTCACTCATACATATCCCAATTTCTATTGAATATACAAAAAATCTACTTCTGTAATTATCAAATCAATTAAATCAAAACATTCTTTATTCAAGTAGGCTTAAAAAGCACTATTGAATCGTCAGAAGTCTGTCCGTTGGTAAAAAATCTACCACCGGTTCGGAAAGTTGAATCCGCTGAGAAGAAACCGGCAAGAAACTCAACGGTTACCCTTTTAAAGATAGCCTTGTATGTTATAATGTATAATTATTGCTTCTGTGAGATAATCTTCAACATTATAATATGCCTTTTATAGAAGGATGTTTTTAAATAAAAATTAAATAGTAAATTTAAAACAAGTAATATAACAAAATTAAAGTTAGATCCTAAGCTATCTAGTAACGAGCTTCTTAAATTCATCGCATAGAATGACATTTTATTAATCGTTTACTTGTGCTTTTGATTAATGGTGCAGAACAATTTTTCCTATAAATACATTATTAAAAAGTTAATATTAGAATAATTTTTTTAACGCTGGGAAATCTTCATAGATACCTGGAATACTCGGGAGGATGTTCCAGATTATGCTGGACTCATACCGGCTAAAGCCCAGCAGTGCTCCTGCATGACTCGGAGACGGGGTCACGAGAACGCGACTGAGAGACATTCGCAACCCCGCCAGAGGTTTAGACCCAACTCGGTCAATGACCAAAACTTACTCCGAAGGTTGATTGCCTGGAGCATCTGGTAAGCCACCAACCACCTAACGGGACCTTTCTTTGTTAGGCAACGGACCCCGCTTCCGTTACCCAAAGATCACCACTAAGGAGGCAGATGGCGATCCTGGGCCTCTCGCCTCCTTCTCGGCCTTCTCCTCTGCACGGTCGAAGTGGTCATGTTCGCCTCCCTCAACCGTTTCGCCATCTCCTTCCGCGTCATACATTCCCGCAGAAGGAGAGCGTAGCACACCACGCTCACCATTATTCTAATGACGGTGGGGAGCGAGAGATCCACAATTACTGTGTTAACATCAAATAACATTTACTACAAATTAAAAAAAATGGGCTTACATTTATATGGATGTATTTTGAAGTATTTTACTAACCATTGGAAATTTAAATATGATATATCAGGTGTTTCAAAGAAATTTTATATTTATTTAGTTTACTGTGTGAACACAACGTATCCGAGAGGCGCGGGGGTTATGTCAATTGGTGGCCTGTCTCTTGGGAATTCAGTTCCTATGGAGCGTTTCTCGGGAGCAAACTGTGCGTTGTGCGTGCGAGAGTTTTACAAAAGTTTACAAGTGTTTCGGCGACTGTGACGCGTAAATAATTCAGCAGTATTCGAGATTTTCACCACTTAAAAAATCGCCAAGCATTGCTCTCATTTCTCAAAAGTTTGAAGAGACTGTTACAACACTGGATAAATTAAAATTCAACTGTAAACTAATAGAGGGATTTGAAAAACTGTCTTCATTAGAGAATCCCGATTTAATTTTTGAACAGCGCACACGGTCTCCAACTGAAGCCTCTTAACGCTATTGTTAAAAGTTATTTAATTTATTACCTATTATTGAAATATGTTTTACATTGTTTAATTGTGGAGGTAGTTTAATAATTGTTGACATCCGTTTGCTAATTCCTTTGTTATAAATCGAGTCGTCCAAACGATTTACGGACTATTTGTAAAAGAAAAGTAAATCACTCTTGCTATACTTGTGTTACACTATGGATAGTTGAGTTGTAGCACTCATAGCCCTCTGTTCTGGCTGCCTCACTGACTGCCTCATTGGTCTAGTGGTTAGCATGTTCGACTGCAGACATGAGGTCCTGGGTTCGAGTCCCGGGTCGGGCCAATTTGAAATCGATATTGAGTTTTCTATTAAGATTTTCTCAAATTTTTCCCGAAGTTGGAAAGTTGGCGGTGTGATCCACCACCGTGCCTCGGAGAGCACGTTAAGCCGTCGGTCCTGTGCCTGATCTCTCTCTCCGGTCGTGTCAGATTGCCGTCACGTGGGACTATGAGAGTGAAGGAAGCAGCGTGGTGGCTCTATGCTCTAAAAACCCTCTCTCTCATATGAGTGAAGAGGCCTGTGCGCAGCAGTGGGACGTTAATGGGCTGCTACTTACTTTTTTACTTTTTACTGATAGGCCTGAAATGTTTGTTGGGAGCTTAAAAACACCAGGGATATTGTGCAGTATTACAAAATGTTATGCAATACGAGGTAAATTTAACCATTTTGTGAATACAGTCTTTCCAGCTGCTTCGTGATATAGTTGTTTTAAAGATAAATAGTACTAAATTGTACAAATTCAATGGAGACAATAAAAGTTGTCAATTAATATGAGATGGTGTTTTTATACTACTTGGATCTGATAATAAAAGACTGTGACATCATATGGGTTGACGTCGCAGCCTTTGTAAAATACCTCCGAACGTTGCCACTTCGTCATATATTATTAACGAAGGGATATACAAAGTATACTCTATGCGTGTAACAATAAAGGATAAATGCTTAGAAGTTGTAGTTTACAATGTGTTCTGTTCGTGGCCTGCACTTAACAGCACTTTGACGCAAATACGACGTGAGCGGTTCCTGCGGATGCATCGGGCAAAAGACACGCGAACAAAACACGCTATTTCTTACCAGGGATTTGCATAATGTAACATATGGAAGAACTGTTAACTATAGACAAAAGAAATACCGGAATTGTCATAGTATTAGGTGCTCTGAGAGCCATATTTCATAAAATTTTACGTTGTATATTTAGTTACATTATAACTTACATCAAACCATGATGGCCTAGTGTGAGATGCGTGGATTCGATCAAAAAAAAATTGAAATAAGTCTAACACATTAAGTAAATGGACATCCGATCAGGTTTGGCTGATGTGTGAGGGTAATTGAAGTGAGGAGAGGTGAGGGAAAAAGAGTATAATGGTAGTGTATATGATCAAAAAGTGGCTTGTGTCTTTTTTCTACTAAAGTGCTAGTTTGTAAATAAAATGTGTATTTTAATTCAGCGAGTGTTTAAATTATACTGCTTTATTTTATATCTCGAGATAAATTATTTTGGTATCGTACTATGCATTCGAGACTGGATAGATCTGGCATTGACAATTGTTCATATAAACGTCAGCATACGGTGCATATTCTGAGACTGCGTTCGGGACACATTCCATCAAACAAGTTTGGATTCTTAATGGGAAAAGTTACCACGCCAAATTCTCCGGATTATGATAGACAAGTAGATCACATTTTGATGGAATGTGTTCGAAACGAGTCGCAACGACAGGAGGTTATGAGCCGGTTTCCTGCACCCCGAGAGGTTGGCGGCTGTAACAGTTCACCCTTTAACAGAGGAGTTCAGGGCCCTGACTTCGAAGTGTATATAATCAGTAGTTTTTAATTTACTTGTAGTGTAATTCAAGTGGAGGACGGTACGGATCGACTTAGTCCTTCTAAGACGAAGATCCTTTAAAAAAGATTTAAAAAAAGTATTATATCGAAAATATTGTAATTTAGTATCGTTGAAGTATAGTTTTTATTTAAAATACATAAGCTCTGTATCCTCTTTTATACTCTTCTTCCCTCTCCTCTCCTCGTCTCAAAATCAAAATATCCCTTATTCAAGTAGGCTCACAAAGCACTTTTGAACCGTCATCATCGTTGGTAATAAATCTACCACCGGTTCGGAAAGTTGAATTCGCTGAGAAGAAACCGGCAAGAAACTCAACGGTTACTCTTTTAAAGATAGCCTTGTATGTTATAATGTGTAATGTATTGCTTCTGTGTGCAACTAAAATCAAGTCCAAACATTTTTATCGCTTAAATTACCTTAAATTTTATAATACACCTTCGTAAAAGGATGTTTTTAACATAATTTTTAAAATTATGTGGAGCTAATCTAAAAGTGTTTGCGGTATCTTATTAAAAATGAGTATGCCAATCCGACAAATGATTTCTGAACCTTCTTCACTCTAAAATATGGAATTACAAGTTTTTTTGCTGTGTTAATATTATTATAGATATATAAAATGTTAATCAATACATATTGCGACCATGCTATGAGAGTTGACAATTTCTTTGAACTTGAAGGAAACATTCCCAATCGATATATGGCACATATTGCTCTTTTTGCAATATAAAGATAAAGAATTACCTCTCCAATGCAACCTACAGCGCTTCATCAAAAGTTAATAAACTTCAAGTGTTAGAATATAGTTGTTAACGCTTACCTGCTAATCTTGCAAGAGGTAGTAGTAACGCGTTCCACATAACATTTTAGTACCATTTAACATGCCAAATCACACCTTTATACCGTAAAAATGGCGAATGATGATTATACCTATCAGTTGATACATAGAGGATGACTTTCAAGTGTCCTAGCTAAAATATAAAGGTTAAAACTCAATCGTCTTGTTTCAGTTCGCGTGTTATTTCGGTTACAAGCATGTCAAACTAATATCGCGTTGTAGTAAAGTCGGTCAAGTGTCTGCTGCCGGCGTTCCTTGCGACTGTCTATAGCCCTCGCTTCAAGGCGATTGCTCGAGCACCGGACTCGCATGATGACAAAGAAACTCAGCATTCAAATTCTATATTTAACACTCTGTAGAGGCCACTATTGAATTCATGACAGTACAAAATATTTCACAGCATTATTTTTCTTTGTCCTGCAAAGAAAAATAATAGCTTCCTTGCTAGCAAAACTACATTCTAGTAAGTACAGTGAACTCGTTATTTAAACACAATTTTTTAAGGTTTTTGGAACCATGAGCGGTTTTTTTTATTTTATCAATAGGATTACGATATTTTTTGCTTCAAATATTAGTACTAACACGTGTCAGCCAATGTTTCTAAATAACACATTTTTATTATTATGTTTACGTGAAACAACCCTCTTAACACTAACGTTTGATTTGAGATGATATGCAACCGCAAAATGTTCTCGTAATATATTTAATAATCACTGTAATGGTGTTGCCACACTGCTGCTTAAAATTGTTCACAAACATTGTGATCAAATGTTTGTTAGAAAATGTTTAGAAATGTTTATAAAGAATTTAAAATGCAGTGTGACAGTACCTTTACTGAAGTATGTATCTATAATATATAATATAACAAAACTAATTTCCTGTCTATTAATTCTTAAACTCATTACGTAGCGAAAGATTTAAAATCAGATTTCAATAGTTGTACAACTTTGCGCAAAAAAATAATTATCTTAATGAATTAATACTTTGCTCACTTTGCTAGCAGAACTGTTGCGTTCGATACCTGATAAAGCGAATTTATGAAATTGTATTTTCTAACTTGTCTGAATCCAGACCCTACCAGTACCACCATACCAGTAAAGACGTACCGCAAAACAAAGAGATTTGTATTCCGGTACGATGCTATATAAAAATCATAAAACCTAAATTGCCTCTTACCAGATTAGCGTTTTTCCATCCAAAACTGTATCCTCACTTATCATCTAGTGTCAGCAATAAAAAAAAAGCTTGTCAAAGCTATTAACATCAACTGCCCACTAATACATCACAACTAAACAATGTTCAGTATGATTCTGGTAAAGAACCAAACAACTTTCAACAGTAATTTTAACGTCCTCACGCCTTATATGTGTGGAAAAATTCTGTAATAACATTATAAAACCCTAAAAATAAACTGTAGGTCTATATAGGTCACGACATTTCACAACGGTTATATAAAGGTTCCACTCTTTACAGTCGAAAGAATCCCAATGCTATCTGATTCTATTTCTAAAGACGTTTCTAATGGAGACCTCTTTTATATATAAGTCAATGATTTTAAGATGTAACATATAGGTACATTACAATTTACCCGATTATAATGGTTTCATATAGCCTTTAAATGAACTTATCCTTATAAAGTATTTCAGTCAATTCCTCCTAAACGTTTGGATGTATTAAAAAATTACTTACATTGACAATTAGATCTGGATTTTCCCATATTCCCTTGGGATAACGACTATATCTATTTGTAATATTATAACATATATAACAACTTCATTCATATCATACATGTATACTAATAAAATAAATTCTTAACAAATCCATTCACACACACATTACATTCACAAAATTGCACTAAGTGCAAAGCCGAAGCCATCGTAGAGGGAGCCATATTTTACTTCCAAGAGTACATACTTCCAAAGGTCAAAGAAATGTAAATTTTGCAGGAGTAGAAATATACAATAACCTACCAAAAGAAGATAAGAATGCCGGGTCATTCAGTATATTTAAAAATCTTAATGACATAAGTTCACTTAAATAAAATACTTGCTATACTGAAACCATCTACACTATGGCAACTGTCCCGCATCAGTCAACTGGTTTTATAATTATTTGTGAGGGTACATTTAAGATTCTATCTAATTGCTAAACAAACTAATTTTTTATTTTATATATTGTTTCTCGTTAGTGAAAATGTTAATATTTTTTGATAAATAAATTGTTTAAACTTATATAGTCATTTTTACGACAATATTCTTCATAATACTGTCGAAATTGGATAACAGAGAGTTCAAGCGACCACCATATCTTTCTTCTTGCATTAAAGTTTCTCTTTAATGCAAGTTTTTAGTTTATAGTGGTACAGAAATGGTCATTCTAATTCATAGAGGTTAAAAAGTCTTAGTAAAAATGCAATACTCATACATAAGTTATTTAATCCACTCTAGAAGGCAAGTAATTATTTCGGGAAACTCCTAATGTCGACTCGTCTTGAAATATCAGTGTACTTCAGAGCGCTGAAACTTGATAGGATTGAAGGAAAATTCTTATACACGTTTTTACGAAAATTTACGAGGAGGATGAAAATTTCCTATACATATAATTTATATAGAGAAAGAGTGTCCAATGCTAATTTATTTTTTCTAATTACGAATAAAAAAATACATTGAATCAATTAAAACTCACGCTTATAAAATACTAGCTGAACCCGCGACTTCGTCTGCGTGGAACGGTATTTTTTGATAGCGTTTTCATTAATTTAGGCAAATTGTTTCACAAATAAGAATAATGGGTCAGGGGGTACACATCTTTGTCTATTTGTCCGATAGTCATAGTATGGTACACGGGTATGCGATCCCGGCTCCCCGAGCTATTACTGAATCTTCTCAGTCTTCCGAGTCAGTAATATCCTACTACCTTATATTTTCCTTTCTCTTCCTTACAAAGTTCCTATCTTTTT